>CALNHX010004572.1:0-124634 GCA_940337035.1 Agriotes lineatus
GTTTGTCGTTTCATTAATTGAATTGTTGACGAAGTTTTTCTCCAAAGTATTTCTGTACGTTTTTTCTCGACTCCAAATTTCTTTTATGTTTATTCGTTTCACTCCACTTATGATTAACTTTTGTCTATCTAGTTTTGTGATTAGTATTACTCTGGCTCGCACCATTCTGTGGTCACTAATATTAATACGGCTGAGAACCACTACAATTGTGCACCTGTACTCTAAAATTATAAAGTCAATTTCGCTTCTGCTGTTACCATTAGGACTATGCCATGTCCATTTCTTGTTCTCTTTTTTTGTTGAAGAAGGTATTCATGACTTTCAATTGCTGTTCCTCAAGAAAATTTAGTAGTGTATGACCTCTGTCATTACGAGCTCCTCCAGTGCATGTCTTGCCTCTTTGATTCTTTCCTAACTTTGAGTTAAAATCGCCAGTATCAGTGTGTAATATGTTTTATTTTAATTTATTGCTTTGTCCAAATCTTCGTAAAGTTGCTCAATTTCATGATCAGGGCGTGTTGATGTAGATGCATACACCTGAATAACTTTTAGCAGTATCTAGTAGATATTTAATGGTTATATAGAAAACCTTGGCGAAATGGCAATAGTAGACCGAATATCGATGGGGCCATAATTATACAGGTTGCCTACAATTGTACGGAACATGGCAATAACATGAGTTGGCGAATGTTCAAATGCTATTTGCCATCAGAGTAACTAAAATGGAAAATGCAATAATGACTTTGGTAGCTAGGCAACAAGTAGGTACAATAGCTGTCATTTTTGTGTGCTAAGAGCCCCCGAAAACAAAATAATTGCAAAAAAATTGTCACTTATAATACCATGAGTAGTCAAAGTTATGTCGACTATTTTTGCGGTGGTGTCACGAATGTCCATTGCGCTTTGGTACGATTAGGACGAGTGCGCTAGCACGAGTCCTAATCCCAAGCGCAATCGACATGAGTAGTGATACCACCGCAAAAATAATCTACTTAAGTTTGACTAAGAATGGTATTCGAGGGACTATTTAATGAACCAAACTACCTTTTTCAAATTAGTTTTCAGTAAATCTAGCAACAAACTATGCAATTTCTATAGCAACAGAACACTAATATTGACTTTTTCTAATAAAAATCGCATTTGTTAAAAATAGTCACTTGAATACCTTCTAGGAAGATATATCCACTGATATTTTTTTGATTGGTCGAGAAATGTCAGAATTCTGGATTTTCATTGGTCACTTTTCGACAGATGACAGGTGAATTGAATAGTCAAATATAAAATTTGTTTTATATTGTTTATATCTTAAAGTGACAGTTTCTGATAAATAAATAGGATTTTAATATCCGTGAAAGTTATCCAGCGTTTGATTTCTGGGTTATATGAGTAAGCAAGCAGCCGATTACAATTCTACAATCAGTCACTGTATGTTACTGTCTCAATTTCAAGTAAGTTGGCACATGCAAGTGAATCTTTGTGAGCATCTATTGGTAAAGTTCACCGTTGAATAAAGCGAGAGGATTCCAGTTCAAAACTGCAAATAATACAGCAATAATAAGCACATATTCGTCAACTGAAATTTTAAGATATCACCTGAGAACTCTGACAGGCGTTCCGAGAGACAGCAATGCAGTGTTAGCCTGAATGAAAGAGTCTGCAACTCTGCGTTTTTTAAAAATACTTTTTGTAATACCTACTTGTTAAATATTTGTTTAGGGACTGTTTAGTACTACGTAAGCAACCTCTTTACGGCCCGGCCGTAAAAAGTGTCCGTAAAGACCACGGCCTGCTAAATTGTGTGCCAAACGTCAAAGTGACGTTTGTCACCTGCTTACAGCCATACACAAAATTGGAAATAAATGACATTTATAAACAACAGTTGCAACTTCCTACGCACTCTCAATCATTCTAAAACGTCATTACACAAATCTAGCGTTTTTATGAAAATAAATTTAAAAAGATACGTATGACCGAATTGTATTAGGTATTACAAAAACTATTGTACAATACACGTCCGTTAGGGCCTTTACTGCCTCACCAGTATTATTCGACTCGCTCTTCGAGCTCGTCTCACAAATTCTCTGGCTCGGCAGTAAAGGCTATCCTAACGGACTTCTACTGTAAAATACTATTAAAGTTTAAAGCAAAGCATTTTTCCTGGTGTATTCGAGAAGTCACCATCAATAAGCGGCCATTCTTGCCTTTGGAATTGAACTACAACATGGGGATGTGGCTACGATAGTGCGCGAAAAGTTTACCGGCATTATAACAAAGGTAAGAATTCTATTTGTTTGATTAATTCACATACTGGTTTTGTTAACCGTTTGAAGAGAAAAAGATTATACCGACTCTTCAAACGGTTAACTTGTAAAAACTTCTTTTTTACGTTTGTGACGTTTAACTGTAATAATAAAAGAAACTTCAATAATTAACAACAACTACAAGGAAGAAATTTCTAACTTCATAAAACAATTATTAATGAACCCGTCTACAAGAAAAAACAACTGAAACGAAGAGGAAACAAAGAAAAGTTTAAAATAAAATACTAAACGTAAGCTTTTTCCTTTAACAATTATGTCTTTAATAATAAATGAAAATTATTTTGTTTTCTAGCCAAATATATCCAGAAATGTCCCTAAACAATTTTAGTGACTATTCAACACTATAACATATAACCAATCACATTGCAGACATTTGCTTTTTTCAACCAATAACAGCAGTATATCACTGAATATTGGGCACCATGCAAAATATTCACAAAACAATGTACCTACTCAAAAAATAAATAGCTTTGTTGCGAAGTATCGCTTAGCAACGATGTTCTGTCCTTAGTGATATCGCTAAGTTACGTAACACTAAACCCCAACAAACTGTGTGGCTTGTTTTAAAAATTTTAAAATGCTGTGTTTTGGAAGTATTCCGCTCAATTTAATTGAGAATGAATAATTATATTAATTGTTGGAATATTTTTCTATAAAGCTAATCGTTATGTATTAATATTGTTAAATAGTCGTCCCAAATACCACTCGAAGTGGATATATTTTTTTAAAATATTTTGCCATTTCCATAGAAATTATTGCAAATTTCACTCAACAAAATCACATTTAAATGTCACTCGCCTTCGGCTCGTGACATTTTTGATGTGATTTTGTATCGTGAAATTTAAACGCAATAATTTACATGGAAACGACAAAATATTTGTTAAAAATATATCCACTGCTTGTGGTATTACCCTTGATTATTAATCAAATGTTTGAAGTTTTGAAATGTAAATAAATTTACAAGAGTAGTAGAACGAATCCTGCTCATCAATCTTATTACACTTTCGAATCAGGTATGCATTATAAGTGAGTTTTATTCCTTCACCTATCTCTAATTTCATTTGTTTTTCTTACAGAAATACATTTATAAAAAGCTATTTGTTTTTTTTTAATTGTACATCGTCTGATGAAGCTGGTATGCCAGCGAAACGTTACTTACTGTGATTCTTTTTAAATAAAATTTTAATGTGTAACTTGACAATACTACTCTCTTTTTGAAATATTTATATATTCAAATCGAATTACAAGTAGCTAAACCTCATATAAAACCATCTTAGCTGATTTAATCTCCAATTATTATTACAAAAACAGCTGTATTCCAAATTTATAATTTAGTTTTTTAAATACTCCTTCTAGCGCCATCGTGAAAAGTTTGGGCAATATGGTGTCACCCTGACGTATGCCCCTTTTTATGTGAATTGAGTTTGTATTTTCGTGCATTTTTATTTTCGATTTCGCTTGTTTGTAGATGTTTTTTATTAACTCTTTGTACCTATGGTCAATGCGAGCGCAGTCCTGTCCCTTCATAATTGCCCAGTGTTCTATAGAGTCAAATGCTTTTTCGTAATCAACGAATGCCATATACAAGTGAAGGTTATATTCAGTGCTCTCTTCTATTAATATTTTCACTGTTAAGAGATGATCACATGTACCGAACCCTTTACGAAACGCAGCCTGCTCCACCGGTTGATAGTCATCCAGCTTTTTTGTAATTCGGTTGGTAATTATTCGTGTCACCAATTTATACATCCGCGACAACAGGCTTATTGGTCTGTAATTTTGTATTTGTGACCTATCTTCTTTTTTGAAAAGGATTATTATTATTGCATCCTCCCAGTCTTCTGGTATCGTCTGCTTTTCAAGGCAAATGTTGAATAGCTTTTTTAGTTTGGGTATTACATTTTCTTGTCCTTCTTTCAATATCTCTGTCATTATACCATCCCCCTGGTGCTTTATGGTTTTTCATAGATTGCAATGCGAAAATAGTTTCTTCTACGGTTATTTCTGGGATATCCTCTGAGCCCCCATTCATCACCTTCAACTCTTCTTGTTCTTTGGGGTTTTCAACGTGAGATGAGTATAAAACTTTATAGTAGTCTTCGGCATTTTTTAGCAATTTATCCCTATCCCGTTCTTCGTTTCCATCTTGGTCTCTGAGTACTGTGATTTCATGTCTATCCTGTCTTCTTTTTAAGACGTTTAGGTTTAGTTTTGTTCGATGATGCTCTCTGCCATGTCATTGTAGTATTTAGGTCTTTTCGGATAATTTTTCTTGCTTGTTTCCTGGTTTCTCTGTATTCGTTTGTGGCGTATTTTCCTTCTCGGTGTAGGGTTTTTCTTTCTTCTATCTTATTTTTTGTTTCTTCTGATAGTTTCGTGTTTTTCCTAGGTTTCCTTTTTGCCATCTTTACGGCTGCTTCTATTATAGCTTTACTTAAGTCTTTTGTTGCCTTGTTAATTCTTTCTTTTGTATCTTCTGGTTCTTGTATCTGGTTTACCAAATTCTGTAATGTTTCTGTATATGTTTGACATTCTTGTTTTAAGATTTCGGTATCTATTGTTTTTCTTTGTTGTTGTAAATATTTGTTTTTCTTAGGAGCTATAATGACTTTTGTTCTCACAAGTCGGTGGTCACTACCTGTGTGGAACGTATTTAGGACAGTGACGTCACGTATACGCCTTTTGGAGGATGACAATATATAATCAATTTCGTTTTTCGTCCTGCCATCGGGGCTTATCCGGGTCCACTTTCTCTGATTTATGTTTTCGTAGAAGGTATTCATCGCATATAGTTTTTAGTTTTCTAGGAAGTTTAATAGCATGTTTCCTCTTTGGTTTCTTTGTTCGAGTCCATATTTTCCCACGTATATTTCCTCTTTGTCTTGTTGTTGCCCAAGTATAGCATTGAAGTCCCCCATCACAATATCGTATTTGCATTTTCGTGCTTTAGTTATGTCTTCATACAGAAGTTCTACATCCTCGTCCTCGTAGGTAGATGTGGGGGCGTATACCTGTATGACCTTCAGCTGGTCGTTATTGGGTAGTTCTATTGTAATATATGCGACTCGTTCTGATATTCCTTTAAACATCTTTATACTTGATTTAATCCTTTTGCTTATTAAGAAGCCTACTCCCTTTTGACTTCCATTTTCATCCCCTTTGTAGTATAACATGTTGCCAGATTGTGGTGTGATGAGGCCTTCTTTTATTCTTCGGATGTCAGAGAGACCTATTATATTATATTATTATATTTAAAAAGGTAAACTTATTAAGTTTGCCTCCTTTGTTTTTAATGCTCGCCACGGAGTCTTTACCAATGCCAAAGACGCTCAGATTTTCTTGATTAAGATCTCTAGTGGCGGTGTGAAAAACAAACCACCGTGACATGTCGGTCCAAGGGTTCTGCGCTTCTGGACCATTCTAGGCGTACAGCCTCCCACAAAGTTGGAAGGTTACCAATCGTCTTAGTTAGCCACTCTATAAAATAGTTGTTTTCGTATGTAATGCGAAGGATCTCGCTGGAGTAAAACCGGCTCTGAAAAGTGGGTGGCGTTGAACTTTTGGGAAGAGAGAACAAGTGGTTGTCCAGCAGTTTCTAGAGTTTTGCTTGCAGACCTTCTGTTTGGGTCTTAGTTAATTTGCCACAGGGGTTATCGCTGTCTATCAGAGCTACTTGGAGGTGTTTACTAACAGACTCGTTATAGCTGGGATTTGTGCCCAGAGTATTCGCTGAACGCCTTTTTTATATACTATAACCCGGTAAGGTTTGAGGCGTATCCTGCCTTTGATGACTTCCTATATCCCCGCCAGAGCTGATTAATGCGCATCTGAACCGCCGAAACGGAAGCCTATGACCAGCATATGACCAACCACTGCCACTACGAGTTTTTATCCTCATTGACCATAGGGCACTGGAGTACCCAGACACCGAAGTGCCGAGGCACCGCTGTAATTGGGGCTTGCTAATCTCTCGTAGTAGGTACTCGTGTAAACGTTTGCCGAGTAAACTGTCTACTGCACATTTTGTTGCTACACTTTTCTGCAGTTGCAACAATTCTACCTGTAGCATCCTCACACACGACTGTGCAAGCTTCAAAAAGGCCCGCACGTGTGGGACAGGGAAGCGCATCAGGTAGTTTTAATGGGTGAACGGTCGTGCGATTTTCTTCGGGAAGCTTGTTTCGGATACTAGTTCTTTAGTAGCCTGGCCGGCACCGCAAACAACAACTTAATGCGTCTCGGGTACTAGAACCAGGATTAAGTCTGGCTAACACCTCAATCGACTACCAGACTTGTCTCGGATAACTAGTACATCAGGTTACCTGACCGACACCTCGAGCGACGGATTTGATATCTCAAGCGCCTCGGTTACTAGGTCAGGATTGCTCCTGGTTTGACTCCTCAAGCGGCGGCCCGCGTTTACCCCGTCGATTCGTCTCTTTCTACCCATCAAGCTAGAACAGCTCTGCCACGGCAAAGCAAGAGTACGGTTTTGAGAACACCGGGCTGCGTAACACTGGCTGTGCAACACTAGCTGTGTATGTGCCAGTCCGAACTCTTCTAGGTCTCCTTGATGCCACTTCTCCTTACAAGTAACCTTTAGAGTCACGCCAGGGCTGCCGGTCAGATGTAGCTTCGAGAAACGGGTTGCACACAACCACACCCCAGTTTCAGATCAGTGTATGAGTAAGAATGCACTGCCTTCCGCCACCGTGGTCACGCGTAACCCTATCCCCAAAGAGCCCATACAGCCGATTGATAGAGGTGGGTTAATCTCGACTCCTCGTCTATGTAAAACCGCCGGTGCTGATGAACCAAAAGGATTTCTTCATTCAACCGACACAGGTCGCCTCGCACGGCACAAACACCAGTGAAGCCCATTGGCCCATGATTTTATTTTCGACGTTTATTCCTCCACCAGAGTGCAATTCTGGGCGTAACTGTCTGGGTCTTGTTATCGTAAGTTCAAGTTTTTTTGTTAAGCAGTTAAGCTTCCGAGTATCGAACTACCCCTTCCTTAACCCCAACTTATGTTATTCTTTAAATAACAGTTGAGAGAAGTACAGTTGACCAAAATAAGTTCATGCTATGAAAGTAAGTCAAATTAAACTAGCAAATAAAGTGACAGAAGAAGTGAAAAGAAACTGAAACCGAAAAGCGTAAGAAAAGATGAAAGATAGCCAGTAGTCCTCTTACGGACCACAACAACCAAGATGCGCAAGTTCTAAGAATTATTTTCCATTGTATTATTTGTACATTATTTGTAGCGTTTTTATTGTTATATAATAAGCATGTAATAAAAATATGTGCAATTATTCGCTGCGTACCAATCTAAACAAGACCCCATTTAACCCCATTGTAACTGGTCGCTGGCCATCTGTAACACTGGTGTGCAGCTTAGGGATAGAGATTCTATTCGGACTAAGTGTATAAGCTAGGAAGAAATGAAAATTCCAGGCGACAATGGTGCAGAGACAGGTACAGCAGCCGCAGAAGGATCTATGGTATCTACGACGGATGTGTTAGAGTTATTAAGTTGTGTTGACGTGTTTACAGGCAGAACGTTAGGTGCAAATAAAAAAAACTTTGTTAAACATTTAGAGAGCGTGTTACGATATAAATTGGTTTTACGACACTACGTAGTTCGGGGGTGCCAATGGCACACGTCACGTTCGCGAAATTTCACTGGTTGCCCTAAATCACTCATGAACAGGCTAAATCCACGGCTAAAACGCTCAGTGAGATGGGCGGGGTTCTTTTAACGGGATACCTTTAGGGGCAAGAGCGACCACATATATAGGGTGTTGATAAATAAAGAGGACGCTACGAACTAGTATAAACAAAACCCACCCTTGGCAGAAGCTCGGAGGCCAAAAAGGGTTGGAGGGTGTTAGCTTTGGTGCTCTCAGAAGTCGACAGGTAGAGCGCTGGAACCTACCTTATCGCTCACAGGTTTCGGCCAGGATCCATTGTACAAAAATCATACATAGGTTAAAGCTAATGGCAAGATCATACCAAAATACAACAAATACATAAACCAAAACACAATTAAAGAAAACACGGTAGTAACATTTAACAAAAGAGGTCTATTGATCTTTGAACAAAGCCAGTGTACGTGAATTTCCAATTGGTTCAGCATATCTAATGCTAGAATGGTTAGTAAACAGCATATTACAAATAAATTCCGAGGGCGTTGAATAGCAACAAAATGCACTGGTATTATTACAAGTAAAATTGGCGAAGCCACACAATCTTAATTTACGCACAGGCACACCAGAAGGGTTTGCACCTGCTCGTTTAATAACTGCGTAATCTTTACACAATTGTAAGCCAGGCGGGTGCTTGATAATGCACACTGGCTGCAAATGACTAATCCTAACGCCGCCACTGGGTCGCAGGGCTGCATCGATAAGAATTATTTGGACGCTAATCGGACAGTCAAGCAAGTGGCGACGCGACGCGGAAATCATTCCGTGGTGCACTAGTTAAAAGGTACAGGCCAGCACTAGTTCTAGGGTTGCAAATGCAACAATTCTTAAATTGCATTCAGAGATCCAACGACAAGAAAAGGTTACGTCACACGTCTCCTTATAATAGGAATAAAACGGTTAATTTAAGATATAATAAGGCCGAAAATAACATTAGGTAGGAACTGTTGTAAGAAGCGTGACTAATCAGGTTTACGGAAGGAGTTGCTCTTAGTATTCAGGGCTACGTTCTTTTACAAAACTGCAAAACGTTTAATAAAGCCAGTCTGTAAAGTCTGCAAAACGGCCTGAAATAGTTGAAATTAGATTGTATAGAAAAGAGCTTCCACAAGAAGGAACAGAAAAATTCGACGCTATAAGCCTAAGCAAACTGAATTCACGTAGCAACTCCAGTTCATCCTCTACAGAGCAACCATAGTCGTTTAGCGCACGATACAGAGGCATTAATAACCGATTTCAGATTAGACAAGAATGGTCGTCATAGAAAACGAAGATCGAAGACACAAATGTGCTTCAAATGTGAAGATATCGGCTATATCTCGAGTTGTTAAAAAAACGCAGTAAAACTCTGCAGGAGGTGCAATGTCAACAAGCACAGCCTTCCAGATTGTACCACCAAACCGAAGTGGCAAAGCAAGTCAATAATTACCTCTTATGCTGTAATATTTTGAATAAGTAATGTTTGGCTTTGATCTAGTTAATATTGCCTAATTACTTTTTGGTATTAACTTACCTTTATGGGTAGTTCAGAAAGCCAGAGTTCAAATTACTGTCTAGTAAATAGATGAAAAATACATTAAATAGAATTTGTATATTGGTCTTCACGTTACATGTCAAGTTTTAATTTAAAATCAATTATACAATGTATTTATAATTTAATAAAATTAATGAATATGTATTCGGTTACGTGGATGCAGAGCTGGGCCTGGGATGTCTGCAATCCACGCTACATCTATACACCACCAGCTGCTTTGACGAAAAATTTGCACTTATACTCAGACTTCAAAGAAAGAAGAAACCGTAAGCAGACGGAAGGATGCCAGAGAAAAGAAAGCCATTAAGAAGCTTCATGATGAATTCAGTTAAAAACAGCAAACACCGACAAAGTTTTTCCAAAAGAAGCTGTAGACATACTGACAAAAGAGTGAACTGGTACGTCTAGGTATAGGTGAGCATTCGGACTCCGAAAATTCGTTACTAGAATTTGCTGATGTAATAATTCACGGGATTATTACTGTTAGAATTTTAGTACAGTTACAAAAGAAGGAAGTTGTGGTAAAATTATATACCAGCACTTGCGACAGTTTGTTGAAAGTACATGCGTTATTTATAATTTATTAATATCAATAATTTTTCTTGAAACAGCAAGTAACATTATTTGAATCAAACATTTTATTTAAAGAAGTTTGTATTGTTGCAGGTGAAAGATCGTCGTGGTTGTTAGGTAACTCAGGCTACCCCTTGCAACCCTGGGTGTTTACCTGTATTGTTGGTGCAGAACTTACATACCACAGGGTCGTTAGAATACAAGATTTATATCAACCGGAAATACAGTGGAAAGATTTATAGGAATTTTGAAAATGAGATTTCGTTGTTTGTTGCGCCATCGAACCTTGCATTATGACCCGGTAACTTCTGAAAAAAATATTTATGCATGCAGTATATTGCATAATTTGTGTACAACAAATGTGCCTCTGCCAGATGCACATGAAGGGGGCGAAGACATTTTTATAGATGTAATTGGACCACCAATTGCGGAGAGAAAACTAGTTAGATGAAGGGCGCTTAATTATAGACAATTTTATTGCAAATAAATTTATTTAAAATTTATACTAGTGCGATTGCATTTATGTATTACTTATAACTATGTACATACTTTGATTAAAATATAACTATGCTATGAAGCAATAAAACCCTTCAGTCTTCTCCACGATTTTATTATTGTTGTGTGTAGCGACATGTTTCAAAACCAGATTGGTTTCAGCATCAGACTATAACAATCGTGCTTATTAACATAAATTTAAAAGTTGAACAAATGTAAGTAAAAAACGCATTAAAACACCAATCGGAAATAATTAACCAGTAAACTACATTATATAAATCGTTACATTGGTTAAAACACAATAATTACAAGATAAGAAGTGTATGACATCCAGGATGGCATAACTTTTATTGCTTTATACCATGAAATCTCCACTATAAGCATGACGGATCTCTCTCCTATAACTATGCCACTCATAGTTAAAGATTCGGGATTAACTTGTTTTTCACACACAACCAAAATCGTTTGCGACTGATTGTATTTAAAGTTGCCTCCGCCAAGCAGCTTGTTTGTAGCAACGGTAGTTAAAATGCAACAGACATACATCTAGTTATTAATATGAAAGAGACAGATGGCACGTAAACACTACTTATGAAGTTGACCACTAGATGACAGGATGTACGACGCGTTGCCTTCCGCGTACTACTCTAGTTAAAAACATTACCTCTTTCGTTACGGCTTGTTTACGAACGTACTGTTACCGATTTCGTTAGGGTTCCCGTAGAGAATATGATTTATAACGAAATTCGTTTCACCTTTCTGTACGAATTCATTCCTAACGAAGATCGTTTAGATAATGAAGTAGGTTAGTGAATAGCACTGGGATCCTGACATGTGGAGAGCAACAAAAAATATCTAAATCAGCCGACGATCATTTCGACACTGGGAATTCATCGTAACACATACGCAGAAGACAAAGATAAATGTGAAATTTTTGCGCAACAATTGAAAGAAACCTTCTTCACTACATATGAAGGTAATAATGCAATTATGTCCAACACGTGGAACGAACAGTTCATAGTACTACTTTTGAAAATATAGCACTGTTAGAACCTGTGTCTCCTTCGGAAATATAAAATATATAACTTAACTTCAAACTAAAAAAGCACCAGGGGTTGACATGATACCTAACACAGTTCTAAAGAACCTACCAAAGAAGTCTATATGCTATTTAACAGCAGTTTTTAATGCTTGCCTAAAAATCGGATATTTTCCCAGCTGATGGAGGCAAGCAGTAATTCTATTGTTTCCTAAACCTAGTAAAGCTCATAACAACCCGGCTAACTATAGGCTAATCAGTTTACTATCCACCATTTCTAAACTTCTCGAGCGAACTATACAATATCGCCTAAATAATTTTCTGGAGACTAACAACCTTCTTCCCCATATTCAATTCGGATTCCGAAGACACCACTCAACAAACCATCAGATACTGCGATTTAGCGAAATTATCGAAAAAAGGTATGAAGCAAAAATGCACACATTAATAACCTTTGTGGATGTAGCACAAGCTTTCGACCGGGTGTGGCTACACGGTTTACTGTTTAAAATGCTAAATATGAACAGCCATCTATATTTATTAAACATTATTAAATCATTTCTATCAGAAAAAACTTATCAAGTGCGAGTAAACACATGTATCTCCTCGATTCGCCAGTGTAACGCTGGAGTACCGCAAGGGTCGATATTGGGTCCTATCTTATTTAACATCTTAATGTCCGACATTCCACGAACTCACGGCACATTATTAGTTAAGGCCTATTTTTTGAGAGAATGTTGAGGGAGACATGTATAAGTGTCATCTGTAAAGATTATCCTTGATAGCGGTATCGGAGGGAGGCAGAACACCCCCAATTTTCACTGTAGGTATATGTCAAATTCTATGTTCGCAGGTTAGGTTTTGCGTCATTCTGTGTCAAAACTGACGCAAAACCTAACCTGCTAACCTCGAATTTGACATATACTTACAGTGAACATTGGGGGTATTCTGCTTCCCTCCGATATCGCTATCAAGGATAATCCTTACAGATGACACTTATACACATACAAAAAATAGGCCTTAACAAAATAATCACTGAAAAATTGTTAAGCCAGTTTGCCGTCGGCAGTAATTTGAATTACATTTCACGCCTTTAGAGCCGTTTAGTTATATCGAAAACCTATTTTTAACTTTTTAGTCACAAACGCAAGCTCATTCCGTGCTCATTCGTTTCCGAGTACCCTGTATGTAGACGCGCTTTGATCTTTTGGAACACCGTTTTGAACGCGTGTGACTGCGAGGCCTCGCGCTTTCTTTGTCACCGGAACGTATTTGTTTTATTGGGCGCATCGCCATTGGCTGTCGAGAGTCACGTGGTAACGCCGTTTTGGCTCACGCCACTTCCGGCGTCGTAACGCTTCTTGCTTGGCAGTTCAGCTCAGGCCGTTGATCAAGGAGGTCGGCAGGAAGCTCTTGTGTGTGAAGCACGTGTCGTTTTGTGAGCGCGTATTCCTTGGCGTTGTTGTTGGGGGCTACGTACGGCCATGTCGTGAAAAGAAGTGGTTCTTTCATTCCTACAAGTTGTTGGGGACTCGTTGCAGGACGTGAACAATGCCCATACGTTTCTGTCACACCGATCCCATGTGAGTGACTACATTGAAATATTACGCCATTATTCGGCGGAATCTTTGCCCAAGGAGATGTGCTTGCAAATGCAGGCGCTGCTGACTGCCACCCGTACTGCTCAGGAGAAGTCCAGAATAAATACCAGGTACCATTTAAAGAGATTATGTAACTTAGTGATCCCTTTTACGCGAATGTGCCGTGTAAGCGATGGACTTTGGTCGCATTCATTCAGTAGTACATTCTTGGTTTGTAACTGTGCAAACATTGACTTTCGCTGCGTTGCTAATTTTAGGCGTTTCGAACGCTTTCTTGTAATATTCTGTTTGGATATTGTTTTTGTGTGTAACATTTGTACGCTTTAGTTATAGTGCGATTACCTCCAGCTGGGGTTTACGTTAAGCCCTAGGTTTAGTATGGTGACCCATTCGTTGCCTGATTTTGTATAACGTCATTCAATAGACCATTGTGCAAGCGCGGGGCTTATTACTGTGTACAACCCCTGCATGCTTTACTTTTTCAGAATAAACAGCTAGTGTCACGATTAGATGTACGACGACTTCTGAGTGGTGGAGTATGCAGGTAAGTGGAGCAGCCGCCCCCGCAGTGGCAGCACAAACCCGAACTAACGATTCAAACCTCAAATTATCGATTTTGTCATCCGAGTTTGATACTTCTCGAGTACCCTTATCAAGTAGTAACTAGCGTACTTGTTGCCTCGTCTAACCGTCCAAGCCCGGTTACCCGAGCCCATTTAAAGTCAGGTTTGGTGGCGGCCTTATAATTTTGACGTACCCTATATATGCCTCAACATGCTTGCCCAGAACGTATCGTGTGACTCACACCCGACTCCCTGAGCGTTCCAGCCGTGGCCTTTAGTCTGTTTTTAGCAAATCTCAGGGCAAGTGTGCCAGTTTTCCAGGACTGATTCCGTGGTGCGATGCTCACCTTGGGTGGGTGTCGTAAAGTTGTTTTAATACCGTAACAAAATGTCACCAGCTCTCCTACTAAGCCTTTATCTGTTATATGTTTGTCGTTTGATATTATATACTGAATTTAATAGTCGTTTAAAATGCACTTATTACTTTGATTTTTTAAATGTATTATTTAGAAAGTCAAACAAGATAATTGATTAAGTTTTTGTTTAAAAAGACACGCAAATAGGAATTCTTTTTCTGGCTCGCTAAATCTCCAGATTTGTCTCCTATTGAACATGTAACATGTCTGAGACATGGTGGGACGGGATATGTCTACTTTACCAGAACCTCCATTAACCGTTGCATAATCTCCAAGTTGCCTGAAATGAATTATCGCAAGACTCGCTTGATCACCTTATTCGAAGCATGCCTAGAACGGTAAATGCATGTGTGGGATGCCGGGGTGGTGCAAGAGGTTATTAAAATTTATAATTCTTATTTGTGTTTTTTAATCAAAACTCAATCAATTATCTTGTTTGACTTGCTAAACAATATATTAAAAAATGAAAGTAGTTCTTGCATTTTAAATAGGAGTAACGTTTTTTTAGTCTCAGTATATCATCAATTTCGTCACCGTGACGTGGTTCACACGTTGAGTTGCCGTGCTCTTCTATGCCTTCCCTTGCAAAGAGTTTCGCCTCTGGCGTGGTTAACACGTTGAGTTACCGTGCTCTTTTGCTTTTTCCTCATGATAAAGCCCCTTACGAAAGTGGGCGAAACGTTGAGTTCTTCGATCTCAATCATGACACGGTCCAATCCCAGAAGTCGTTTGTTACTTGATAAATGATTCGTTTCCAAGAAAAAGTGATTCATATAATTTCTGTTTACGTACCTGACAGTAACAAATCTAGACACGAAACAAACGAATTATCATACAACGGACTATAATCAGAACTAAACAATTTAGAACATTCGAACACAATTACTATAATGGGTGATATATTTGGAAGTTTTTTGTAGCTGTCTTCCTATAATTCATGCTGTTTATTGCGTATTTCGGCACCCTACAAAATTAAAAATATTAATACTTCAACGATTCTACAATCTGTAGTATTCGTTATCAACGAATACATAACAATTAAATTAAAGATTAACAGCAAATCTTAGTTTTTACTGGATTTAAGAAGTAATTCATATCCAGTAAATTGTTGTGTCAGTCAATATTTAATTTAATTATTTATTCGTTGATAACAACCAGGACAGATTGTTCTCCGAAACGTTCGTGTTTTAATATTTTTAATTTTGTAGCGTGACGAAATATTCAATAAATAGCAGGAATTTCAGTTAATTAAAAATGAAGTCATTGGTGGGCTTAAACAAAGGTTTAATGAGCTAAATGGCCATTGCGAATGACTAATCAAAATTCCCAAATAATCGACTGCCCCGTAAATAATATTTACCATCAACATCTCAACACGAATGATAGCACAAATATATTTAACAGACGACCAGTAATTAAAGATTGGTAGTAGACTATGTTATAATATCATAACAAATTGAACAGTACTACCAGAGAAGTTCTACATGTGCGAATTGAAATGAAAGCAACAACGAAAAAGTGATTTTATTTACTCACACATTGAGAGAATCATCAAATTCAACGACAACAACAGACGCCTCTAAAAATATATATCATACAATAATCTTGATCTGTGGAGAACAACGGTAACAGCATTTTTACCAATGGAACTATCGCAAATAACACAGAAACGATACAAAAACTAAAATATGAAGAAAATATTTTATCAAAATAGCAAGAGAAACTATCGAAACACAGGAAAAGAAAGAGTGCGAAATGGCACTATCAGAGAGATTAATGACATCGAATAAAATACATAAAAATTTACAGAAGTTGCAAGTAACCAACCTTCTTTAATGCATTGAAAATGAATTTTGCTAAGTTTCAAATCTGGCATAAAATTTACAAAATCTGAAAAAATTACAGTTAAAATTTTTCACATCTGTATTATTATTGTTTATTATACGCCACGCGCAACGTTACTGCAAAGTTCTACTGCATAGCAGATTATTCATAAACTAGCAACCCAATGAGACAAATGTCTCATTTAAAAAAACAAAAAAGACCGTTTTTCAAATAGAACGCGTATTAAATAAAAACTGTACCCAGACCTGGAAGGTGTCAAAGTGGTACGCCGCATCGGAACATTCTGGAAGCTGTCAAAGTGGTTGCCTAACCGATCGAGGTTTTAAGGCGCAGAGGGTCACAGCTCCGTTTGGCTGCTGAAACAGCGTACTGACACAGAAATCACGTGATTTCTCGAAAACCGGAAGTGTCACGTGACTGAAATTTGGTTCCTGACCTGACATGAGCATTCCAAACATATAACTTTCATAACTGTTTTCTCTATCTTTTACGGTTTGGCTGCTGAAACAGCGTCCCGGACAGACAAGTCTATTAGATAAAGGATAATAAGTACTATAGTTTTGAACCTTTACAGCATCTTGTACACTTTAATATTAATTTGCAATTAGATAAAAATGTTAAATTCGATATTACATTCAACACTTTTTATATAACTTTAGAAGATGCATTGCTTATTAGAGTCATTTTTATTATTACATTTATTAGCTGTTTTAAAGGAGTTCTGTGAATTACAAGCCATCCAATCGGCGGCTCCACATATTATTGTTCATGGTTTATTTTGTTTACTCATGTAACGTGTTTTAATAGCAAATATAAGACCTTTGAGTTGTTTAGTCGATATGTATCTTTAGTTTTGTATTAATCTATATATTATATAAAACTGAAAGTCCTGACTCACTCACTCACTCACTCACTCACTCACTCATCAACGCCCAGCCCAAACTCTTGGGCCTAGAAAGCTGAAATTTTGCACAGAGGTTTCCTGTATGCTTTATACAAGGAATAAGGAAGGATATTTCGAAATTCAACCCCTAAAAGGGTAAAATGGGGGTTCCAATTATGTATGGAGATATAATATTAAATAGACATTTCGACTTGAAACTTTGTAGGAGTACTCCTAAAAACAAATAAGCAAACACGTACTTCGTGATTTTCCGAAAATCAACCCCTTAGGGGTGAAATGGGGTAAATAAGCCTAAAATACGATATGGGATATACATCACATTTGACGATACATCCATATTTCGAATGTCTAAAACTTGTTAATCATTTTTATTTTTAAGGTCCAAGTTTCTACTCCATACAATAATACTGGCAGTACATAACGTTAAGTAGTGTACAAAATAATACATTTTTCATTTTAATGAAGGTGCTACGGGATATTTCAATCCTGATCTTAATTTCTTGGTCAAGATCCCAGGTTTCATTTACTTAGCTTCCAAGGTATTTATACGCACTGACTTGCTCAATTTGTTTGCCTTTCAAGAATAGTTGCTCATTATTTATAGGAGTTTTGTTAACAATCATCGTCTTCATTTTGTCATTGTCGATTTTCAAACCGATATTCTTGTATTCTTCATTTATTTTTTCTAATAAATCGTGTAGATCTTCAAGGTTGCCAGCGAGTATTGCCATGTCATCAGCGTATCGAATACAATTGATGTATTCCCTTTTTGTTGATTAGATAAAGCTTTTGTAACTGCTATTTCTGAATATACGTTAAGCAGGGTCGGGGAAAGGATACAACCCTGTCTGACCCCTCGATTTACATGTATTTTTTCTGTTTCTAATTGATCTATTTTTACGCTAGCCGTCTGATTCCAGTAAAATCATCATCATAATCATAATCATAACTCTATAATAAAGCAGAACAATACCCAAGGTCAAACATGTATGCGCGTGGTCTATGTGTAGTTACGATTGTGGGCGTGGTCTTGATATTAGCAACGTTGCCAGACCTGGTACAATTCTACGAATCTGGTACATTCTGCAACCGTTTCTACAAAAGTACATTTTTAAAACGCGCATGCATTCAGTCTGGCAACCCTGCATATTCTGACCCGAGTGGTTCCGATCTGCCGATGCCATCGGTGACGTAACCGATCTTTGCCGTTTATGTTTGGAAGTGTGGTTAAAGTTTCGAAATAATAGAAAGTTTTTGCATAACGTTCCGCTAAAATGACGGCACGTTAAAGCCCATGTTACCTAGCGACGTCCACAATACAGCCATTCAAAATTAAATCTTTCGATTTTAACGTAACGTTATTTTAACGTGACGTGCAAAAACTCCCTAATGAATTGGAGTGATTCTTCTTCAGGTACGTCATTAAAATCATTTGATATAATATAGTCATTCATAATACATGCTTTCCAGCATTTCACAAGTGGAAAGACCAAATTGAAGGACGCACTTTGTCATCGTATGTACTTCACACTTCATCTAAATTGCTGGCGGATGGCAGTAAGAAACAATATTACAACTGTCATCGTATGTACTTCACACTTCATCTAAATTGCTGGCGGATGGCAGTAAGAAACAATATTACAACTGTCATCGCTCTGTAAACTTTTTGTGTGTTCTAGGCAAATTAAAACAAGGTGTAACTTTTCGTGATGCTGGCTTGACGAAAGAGGAATCACAACAAATCCTACTTTTATAGAAGAAAGACTTGCACAATATCGCAAGAGATTTTCATATAGATTATAGTACAAAACGCCACCGTAACGATGCAATACCTAAGCGTAAAATTGTGGGTTGAAGATATGAAAAATCTAGGTGATGAGTATCCAGTATTGTTATATAAAGAACAAGGTGTTGAAAGTGATTTAGGGCTTCTTGATATCAACGATTCTGCTGCAATGATATCAATATGCAAGTGTATATGTTAAATGAATACATTACTGCACTTCGATAAACATGCCCCCATTTGCTTAATAAATGTATCCAGCAATAAAGCGAAACGACCTAAGCCTTATATAACTTATAACATTAAACAGATGATTAGAATAAAAAATAAAGCTCGCAATAAATACCTCAAAACCAAAAAAGATTGCCACAGAAATTTTTACATAGATATGCGCAATATTGTAAGCTCAGCAATTCGTAATGAGAAAAAGGCATACATGAGTTATGAGTTAAGAAAATGTAATAATAATCAGTCCTCCGTTTGGAAAAAATTAACATGTTGGGGTGTTTCTAATAAATCCCACAAATGTAACGAATTACCTGCAGAACTATTTAACGCAGATGATTTAAACACATTTTTTGTAAGTGCTGTGGGTGATTCTGGCACCAGTAAAAATGTGCTAAATTTCTTTAATAGCAATAAGCTGCACGAAGCGTCTTTTAGTTTTAAAGTTGTCTGTAATGATGATATACAGTGTGTCCCAGGATTGATGTTACAAGAGGTGAGATGGTCTAAAAATTTTTTAATTTTATTTTAAGGTTCTGGGATTCGGTCCTGCTTGGTTTGAAAAGAATTTTAAGAATATTTTCAGTTTTTGAAAAACAAGTAGGCATTGACAGGAAAGCGAAAACTATTTTATTTTCAGATAAACTACCCTTTCTGTTCATGATATGGCAAAATTCTATTAAGGAAAGTTGTTCATAATGATAAATTATGGCCTTATACAAAATTTCAGAAAGATCTGTCGACTTATAAAAAACCGGTATTTTTAGATAATTGTATGTTATTTTCGGGTAAACTACCCTTTTTGTTCATGATACGGCAAAATTTTATTAATAAAAGTTGTTTAGAATAAGAAATTATGACCCTATACAAAATTTCAGAAGGATCTGTCGACTTAGATTAAAACGATATTTTTTAGATTAAACAAATTGCATTTATTAACAATGACGGATACATCTAAGTTAAAAAATCTTTCTGAAATTTTGTATAGGGTCATGATTTCGCATTCTAAACAACTTTTATTAATAAAATTTTGCCGTATCATGAACAAAAAAGGTAGTTTACCTGAAAATAAAATAAAATCATTTAAAAAATAACGGTTTTTCCTAATTCTACAGATCTTTCTGAAATTTTGCATAGGGCCATAATTTATCATTATGAACAACTTTTCTTAATAGAATTTTGCCGTATCATGAACAAAAAGGGTAGTTTACCTGAAAAAAAAATAGTTTTCGCTTCTCTGTCTAGGCCTACTTATTTTTCAAAAAATGAAAATATTCTTAAAATTCTTTTCAAACCAAGCAGGACCGAATCCCAGAACCTTAAAATAAAATTCAAAAATTTTTAGTACATCTCACCTCTTGTAACATCAATCCTGGGACACACTGTATATAAGCAACTAAAAGCGATGAAGTCTGAAGCTTTCGGAATTGATAATATAAATTTGAAAATGTTGAACATTGTTACCTATGCCTTATTGTATAGATGCAGTAAGAGAAGTATTTAATAGTTCTTTAGCAACAGGCCTGCTTCCTCAAATTTGGCAAACAGCCATTATAGTACCAGTACCGAAAGTTTCAAACCCTAAGGACAATACAAACCTTCGACCCATAAGTATTTTGCCAACTTTATCGAAATTACTCGAAAAGATTGTATTTCTTCAATTACGGGAATATTTGGATACTTACGCAATATTGCCTTTATGTCAATCAGGGTTTAGGGAAAGGCACAGTACTAACACTGCGCTACTTAAAATAGTAAATGATGCATATGCCGCTATGGACAGTGCAATGGTTACATTTTTGGTTCTGTTAGACCAAAGCAAGGCCTTTGACGTCGTTAACACCGAGCTGTTATTGGCTAAACTGAATTATAATGGAATAGACGCTAATGCGTTGCTTTGGTTTCGTAATTACTTATCTCATCGGCTACAAACTGTTAGAATAAATAAAACATATTCAGAATACAAAGAAACTATTAGTGTCGTACCTTAGGGCAGCATACTAGGCCCAACTCTGTTCTCAATATATACCCAGGACATGTCTGAAGTCATCAAACACTGCCGGATACATATGTACGCTGATGATCTTCAGATATATACAGGGTGTTCCGAAAAATCGTTTACAAATTTTCAGGGATTGGAGAGGAAGGCAAGTGAAGTAATTTTCGCTACGCAACATATGGTCGGAAACGTCTCCTTGTTATTGAAAAAAATTATTTATTACAGATTGCTTTTTATCGTAAGTTACAAAAGTCAAAACAACAAAGTGGTACTTAACAACTATCATTCATAATAATTGCTCGAACTGTCGAGCTACAACATCGTTGCAAGCGTGGCAGCGGCGGCGCTGGATTTCGTCCTATGGGGAGATTTAAAAAGCTTAATGTACGCGACTCCAGTGAACACACAGGAGGACTTGGTAGCCCGAATTATTGATGCCTGTGGAAGGATCCGGGAAACTCCAGGAATTTTGGCCAGAGTTCGAGCTAACATGGTGCGTCGCTGCCACGCTTGCACCGATGTTGTAGGTCGACAGTTCGATCAATTATTATGAATGATGGTTGTTAAGTACCACTTTGTTGTTTTGACTTTTGTAACTTACGATAAAAAGCAATCTGTAATAAATAATTTTTTTCAATAACAAGGAGACGTTTCCGACCATATGTTGCGTAGCGAAAATTACTTCACTTGCCTTCCTCTCCAATCCCTGAAAATTTGTAAACGATTTTTCGGAACACCCTGTATAACAACGGAAGTATCAAATTTAAACATGGCTATTCGTAAGATCAACGAGGATTTACATAATCTTACTGTCTGGTTTAGCAATAATGGTCTTAGATTAAACGCCAAAAAGTCGCATGCAATTTGCATAACCTCCGATAAAAGAACTGGTGATTATGTAACTAAAAATCATAACATTGTAGTAAATAGTGAAGTAGTACAGTGGAGTAGTTATGCAAAAAACCTAGGTATTATAATAGACGATAAATTATCATTCGAGTTGCATGTGAGACATATTTACCAAATGTCATTTATGAAATTACGTACTTTGTATAGCTTAAAATATTTATTAGACGAAAAAACCAAACTCATGTTAGTTAAGGCGCTTATTTATTCGCATTTATACTATTGCACTATGGTATTTTTTCCAAATCACACAGAATACAACAAAGCTAAACTACAGCGAGTACAAAACGCTTGCGTAAGATTTGTCTGTAACGTTGAATACAAAGAGCTCAATATAAAACACCGTAGTATGTATCTGTATTGTATGTTTTTGTATACTCTGATCTGTACTAAAACGCCAAGATATTTGTACGACTTGTTGAGCAAAAGATCAGAAGTTTACAATGTAAATATCAGGTACAATAGTTATACAATACCACAACATCGAACAGCTAAATTTGAGGGCTGTTTTCTATATATGGCTCCCACATTGTTAAATAAGTTCTTTGATATGTTTCCGGAGCAGCCACTTTCTATTAAGAGTGCCTTGTTAGAATTAGTTAGTAACACGATTTAAGATTGTTATGTTGCTAGCATGTACTGTATTGTCTTATATTAAGTTTGTGTGTGTACAGCATTTGCTTATATTTGTGTGATGCCCCCTCGATTTGTATACCTCTTTGGTATTCAATAAATGGATTTATTATTATTATATAAAACAAATTACAAATTATCACAAATTTTAATAAAAACGAATTACGAAGTGTATGTGTGGTCAAACCTCGTGCTAATGTTTTCAGTAGCATCGGTTTTATTCAAAAGGCCATCCATTAAATTTTATTTCTTCAACAATTGTTGGTTTATTAAATTTTGATACGTCTTTAATTTGCTTCTATTTTGTTGTAACCAAATTGTAGCAACTGTTGAATTTGAAAAGACGTCATTATTATCAAAGCAAAATCGTTGATATCAAGAAGCCCTAAATCACTTTCAACACCTTGTTCTTTATACCGGGTGGCCGTAAATATCTGATATCACATTATCTTTGGAATCAACACCGCTTTATTAAAGCGATGAATACAATTAAATTAAATGTCATTAATGTCATGACAACTAAAATTCCTATCTGTCAAAAATTATTACAGATTGCAACAAGTAATGGAGTTAGAACAGGAGATTTTTATAATCGAGTCTTAGGCCAAACTGCAGAATCCGGGGCACATTCTCTTCCTCTTATTGCATTTTATTACATTACATAGGTACCAATACTTATTGTAATTGAAATATAATACTAAACCAACATTTATAAGTAGCTAATTCCATGGCTACCGGGATCTCAGATATTTATGGCCACCCGGTATAACAATACTGGACACTCGTCACATAGACTTTTCGTATCTTCAACCCACAATTTTACGCTTATTGCATCGTTATGGTGGCGTTTTGTACTATAATCTATACCTACACAGCTACAGTAGGATCGGCCTGCCCAAAAAAATCCAAGTGAGCTGAGATTTTGCTTACACCTTTGACATTACAAATAATGTCTCAAAAGTTCCCATCGATATGGCGCTTGCGATTTGAGTTATTCAACGTCAAAGGTCACAGAAATAAGTTTTTCGCAAATATCTCCCTTTCTATGGGTCGTATGACTTTTTTAGTTATTACAAAAAATGAAGGCTAGGAAATTCTCTACAAAAAAGATTATACAGGTGCTTTACGTACAACTAACCATTCAGTAAATAACACACTGTTAAGTTTTGCAAACGGGTTTTACTTCCTTTTACGATAAAGGAAGTATTGCATTCACCCCAAAAATTCTAAATTGAATTTTCAACAGATCTTCACGTTTTAGAGTCTCCTGATCCCAAAAAAACGTGTTTTTGTTCATTGGTCTGTCTCTCTGTGTGTCTGTCTGTTTGTGAACAGAATAACTCATAAACGAAAAGAGGTATGGCGTTGCAACTTCATATATAAGTTTTGTGTACTATCTAAATGCGACAGCTATCTTTTGAAGAAAATCGCATAACCGGAAGTATGATGTTTACTCTTGTGTTTCGAAAACGGCTCCAACGATTTTTTTCAAACTTTACATTTTTATTACATTTTTAATGTGGATTGATTGAGACGAGTGATTTTCAAGTTGAATTTTAGAGGTAGTCAACTGAAAAATCACTTATCTCACATCAATACACACCGGTTATGCGATTTTCTTCAGAAGCTTGCTGTGTCATCTACATAGTACAAAAAACTTATATATGAAGTTTCAACGCCATACCTCTTTTCGTTTATGAGTTATTCTGTTCACAGACAGACCGACGGACGGACACACAGACCAATGAGCAAAAACATGTTTTTTGGGTTCAGGGGACTCTAAAACGTGAAGATCTGTTGAAAACTCAATTTCGAATTTTTGGGGTGAATCCAACAATAACTTATGCCTGCGAAAGCTGGACACTTAGAAAGAAAGACGAACCTAAAATAACTGCAATGGAAATGAAACATCTTAGGAAAATGGCAGGAAAAACTAAGTGGGACAGGATAAAAAATGAGGACATAAGAGAAATAACTAAACAGGAACCTATACTAGAAAAAATAAAAAAGAAACAACTAAACTGGTACGCGCATACAGTAAGAATGGAACCGAGCAGAACGGCGAAAAGAATAATGGAAGCGGGAAAACCTATCAAAAAACAAAGAGGCAGACCCAGAAAGAAATGGCTGGAGCAAATCAGAGAAATAGGAGCAGAGAGAGGAGCGACAATGGAGGAAATGAAAACAATAGCAAGAGACAGGAGCAGATGGAAAAAATGGGTACAGGACTAGAGACCGCAATCCGACGCCGAAAGGCATCAAGGATTAGAGAAGAAGAAGAAGAAGAAGAAGGGGTGAATCCAATAGTTTTTTTATCGTAAAAAGAAGTAAAACCCGTCTGCAAAACTTAATAGTGTGTTATTTACTGAACGGTTAGTTATATGTAAAAAAGCTATATAATCTTTTTTGTAGAGAATTTCCTAGCCTTCATGTTTTGTAATAACTAAAAAAGTCATACAACCCATAGAAAGCGAGATATTTGCGAAAAACTTATTTCTGTGACCTTTGACGTTGAATAACTCAAAACGCAAGCGCGATATCGATGGGGACTTCTGAGACATTATTTGTAATGTCAAAATAAAGGTGTATGCAAATTTTCAGCTCACTTGGATTTTTTCGGCAGATGCTGCGGTTGTCCGTCTAATGTAACTGGACTATCTTGCGATATTGTGCAAATCAAAGTGTGAAAATTGCTGTTGGTTTTGTTAATTCTGTTATTTTGTTATTGCTATTGTCGCTATTTTTGTATGTGTTGTTAATTACTTCGACATGAAGTGTACGAAGTATTGAAATTCCCTCATATCGAAAACCACTCTGAGTCAAATATCTCTAAAATTCGAGCCAACCGACTAATGAATCCACTATATCAAATCTCCGTCTCGGCGGTGCGGATCTTTTGGTGAAGATCCCAGCCTACTAGATCAATCCCTCGTATTGGGGGGTGCCTAAACGTGCTGTGCGGGGGATGTATGTTCGTATGTGTACACGATTCCGATCGCCAGGAACCTTCCTGAAGTTTTGAATCGTTTTCATACGATAGGTCCTCTGAAAATGAAGGCAACATCAACTTTTGAGCCATGGTCGTCGGCAAAAAAAAATTTTTTGTTGTTTTTTTTTTTATAAATAACTGGTTCATAGCATTTCATTGTATTAGCGAAACGGAGTGATGCTGAGTATAGAAGTATTCTTGGAAAGCACGGAAGGGCGCTTTTCTTGGGTAGGGGTACCCTATATTTCTGTTTTGAAATGCGCCATACCACAATGTTGAGTACGCCTCCGATTTTTTGTGTCGTTTAGCTTAAATAAGGTTAACAATTTAATGTCAATATGATAGATGTCAAAAGTGTTACCAATACAAAACTTGGAAATTACTAGATTCTAACATTAGTTCTGCCATCTATGACCACTGGTTTGGATTCAAGTTGTAGTGACATAACCATAGATATACCATCTACGAGTGCTGGTCCAAGTTCAGACGACATCCCCATGGACATGCAAGCTATAGGTGTCACATATGATGAAGAGGTTTGTATTTTTGTGAATTATATGTTACAATGTTATGTACCTATTTTAATTATGGATTGCAGCTATGGTGTCACTGTAGCAAACCAGACGACTGCGAACAAATGGTAAAATGTTATGACAGAAAATGTAGAATAAAATGGTACCATTCAGCATGCCTACAATTTAAAAAATTCCTAAAGGAAAGTGGTTATGTGAACTCTGTAAATATACTGCTCCACAAATAAACTGGACCATTTGCATATATTGGTGCAATTTTTACAAATATTTTCCAAAAGGGCAGTAATGGCATTTTTGGTAACCTTTCATGATTGTGTCACTATAAAAAGCATTTCTTTTCATAATTCTGTTTAAAGAAAACTAAGTCCATTAATGAAATATTATCATTTTAAAATTTTGAATTTTGCCCAAATATTGATAGCACATTGTATACAAAGTATGCCGAATTGTTGCCAAAGATTTTTAAACGTTCTGGAGAGACTCAAAGAACTATTAATTAACCTTTTTTTGTGATTCCTCTTATTTTTGTGAAATATAGTTTTTTTATAGTTTGATAATTTTTTAATTTTATTAATATGATTTTGTTAATTCTTCAGTTGATATTTGAGAATAGTGAAATTAAATATGCTTAATATGAGTATACTATAAAACAAAAGCTTTTATATATATATATAGTACATTTGTGGAGCAGTATATAAATAGAATTATTTTGTTATCCTGTGTTGATAGAATTTGTAAATATAGCATAAATGGCTTCGAAATATTCTTTATACTTTATCCATTGCAATTCTTTTTCATACTTAATTTAGACATTAGTTATTCTGTTATTTTGTACTGTTATGTAAATATTTTGATTGTTTATGTACCTTAAATTAATTAAAACTTTGTTATAAATTATGGAATAATAAGATTAACGATAGCAAGCTGCTTTTGCTATTAACTTTAAGAGTACCCGCTAGGCCTGTTCGTTTCTCACCGTTATTCTTTGTACCTTCTTTTTATACCAGAATTCCGATTACTGATATATTAAAGCTTATGAATCAAATTTACATACTGCTCAACATTGATTTGTCAGCTCCATACAGTATGTTTGCATCTGTTGTAAAAAAGTATTATTATAACTACAATGAAACAAAATGAACTATTGATGTAACAAATTTTTAAGACTTAAATTTACCAATTAGTACGGGAAGTCATAGTAGCAAGTTACGGCGTCGATCCATCTCCTGCAACCATGATTAAAGTTTATTTTAGTTAGGATGATTATTTTAATTTTAATTTACATGCTATAACGCTCATACCAGCATATAGCAGAATATATCTACACTGCATCTCTTGTAATAAGGATAACACCTGTTAGAGATGTCACAATAATTAAATATTAAATAGCTTCAAAATATCCGTTATGCTTTATGCATTAATAGTTATTTAACCAACAAGTGTGTTAATGAAGGCGATTAATAATCGAAACTGTTTAAAGCACGAACGAGCGATAGCGTGTGAGTGCCTTTAATAGTTGAGATTATTAATCGCCCATTAACAAACGAGTTGATTACAACATTTTTTCGTTGACCGCAAAATCTTTTTTTGTGGTGAAAAATTTGATTAATACAACTTACCTCCATGCAAAATATCATCAAAACCTCAAAATCACAAAAACAGTTAATTAATGAAAAAGAGTGGATTAATCAAAAACAGTGTAGTAATAGATCTATTAATCCATCCTTTTTTTTAAACAGTTAATTAATGAAAAAGAGTGTATTAATCAAAAACAGTGTATTGAAATTAACAAGCGGTCAACGAAAAAATTATTTTTGATACTTAATTTAGACATTGATTATTCTTTTATGTTGTGTAGACAGCATGTGTAATTTTATTGTTAATGTAGCTTATATAGTTTCGAAATATCCTTATGTTTCTTATCGTATAGGTACTACTTAATAATTTTTGCTATGTGATATTGTAATTTTGCTTTTTATTAATTGGCCACATGCAGAAAAAGATAATCAAATAATTTTACATTATATAATAAATGGTGGTGGATAGTATTAACGTTAGATCCTTAATTAACTAATTTTAATAATTTTGTAGATATTATTATTATTATTAAAGTAAAAATAATTAGATTAACTTTGTTAATACAATTTATTTCATAATTATACAATTATAGGAAGGCATAAATTTACGAGTGCACAAGAAACTGTTAATATCTGATCTACCACAGCAACATTGTCAGTTTTTTTTCGCCAGGAACATGGGCATCGTTTCGTGAAGAACTGTATTTTTTTGACGAAGGACTCCAATAACGCGTTTGACGTGTATTCTGAAAAAAAGATATAATTAAAATAATTATTGTAACAATATACTTGCACTACCTCACGCTTGCTATATTCCTGGTTGATTCTTTATCCCTTGGATCGAGCTGCCGTTTCCCTTTTAGAAAAGCAGGCGTAATCACTGTGGCCATATGTAGTCCTACCGAGTCTTTTATTAAAAAGCCACGATCTGTCAATACAAAATCTTCTGGCAAGAGATTGTTTAAAATCCCACAAATGTTAGACCTTTATCGCTTATTCTGCCACCATATCCATGTGACATAAATGATATTGATCCAGGAGGAGTGATGCCTATTAGTACCTTTACCGTATTATGTTGTTTGTACGTAGACCATGTAGTACATTGTACTTCAAGGCTACTTGATTTTTCCACTCTCATCTCGAAACAATCGATTATTACTGAAATCTTGTTGCCAAATGCTACCCTGAAGCATTCTGGCATTGATTTAATCAGCTGATCTCGTTCAGGCCAAATAATAAAATTTTTCATCAGATAATGCATAATATTCAATGTGGTATAAAATATTCTGGAAATTGTTTGTACGCTGACGTTAAACATGTATGCCAATAAACTAAAATCTAAATGTAATCTAAGTTTTATCACCGTTATCAAAAACATGGCTGTAAGCATGTTTTACGTACTGAATTAGGAATAAATATATATAATTAAATGTGAACTGTATATATTGTATGTATTTGGTGTAGCATTTGCCATAGTAGACGTGTGTAAAAGAATTTTTTTTTGTAATGTCACAAACAAAGTATATCTATCTAACGCGCAAAACTTTAAATGCGGCATGCGCCGTGGGCTACAGTGTCATTCTTCCATACTCACGTAAAACTTTTACATTCGCTGGAAAACTTCACTTTTCTTAACTTGTAGAACAATCTACTATTAATTCACTAGCGATTTAAGAAGAAAATTAACTCGCTAGCATATAAATATTATAAACCGTTACTTATGGTTGCTATTATAGAAATAATAATAATAATAATGCCAGTTTAAAATGACAAAGAAATAATAATTAATCGAGTTATTTAACAATAACAGTAACGGCGTAACTGGAGACTTGAGTTACCGCATTTATATTTTTATGACGCTCAACGCCTCAACGGCTTACACCTGAAAAGAAACACAGATTGCAGGCAGCTGAAAATTATTTCAGTGGCGCAATTCTCACATATAATCTCATAAGAGCATTAATTCTTTCCGCAATTTTTTTTTACTGCGGTCCAACAACGTCGTATTAATTAGGACGCCTTCCAGAGGCGAGCGTTTCCTTTCCAGAGACTTTCCATTTGAAAATATATTTTTTGGCACTTTTCCTTACTGCCAATCTCTAGCGTGCTTATAAAACTCTCTTTAGTGCAACAAAAGTTATTAAATTCGTCGTACATTAAATGCGGCATATGCCGCGGGTTTCAGCTAGTTGTTTAATAATCAGCAAATTTTTGTATCCTATTTTCATACTTTCCAAAGTTCTTATAAGTGTTGGATGTTTCACCCTATCGAAGGTCTTTTCGGCGTCAACAAAACAGATATACACGGTTTTTGATGGTATAAGCATTTCTGAATGAGAACTTGTCTATATACAGTGTGTCTGCTTAAGTTCGCACCATATGGAAAACTTTTTTATTATTAATTTTACGAAAAAAAGTTATTCTATATAAAAAGTTCTGTATGGTCCAAAACTTAAAAATGCAATCAGATATCAATTTTTTAAGCCCTATATATACTAGGAATGTAAAAAAATATGAATTCTGCTCTAGAGTAAAGTACTTTTATTTGTGACAATATCGAAAATTGTTATTAAGAAAAGTTGATTAGAATCGAAAACTACGTTCAAATATCCAATTATACCTATCTACGATGAAAATCAGGTTTTGTTATTTTTCACATTTTTTTTTTAGTTGTTTCATATGGAAAATCATCAAAATAATGCAACATAGAGGTTATGAGACGTAAAGGTTATCAAAGTTTTAACGAATAAAGGGATAACTGAAAAAAGTTTCCGATATTGTCAAAAACAAAGTTTTCCATATGAACCAACTTAAAAAAATGTGAAAAATAACAAAACCTGATTTTCATCGTAGATAGGTGTAATTGGATAAACGTAGTTTTCGATTTTAATCAACTTTTCTTAATAACAATTTTCAATATTGTCACAAATAAAGGTACTTTACTCTTGAGCAGAATTCATATTTTTTGACATTCCTCGTATACGGCTTAAAAAAATTGATATATGATGATTGCATTTTAAGTTTTGGACCAAGCAGAACTTTTTATAAAGAATAACTTTTTTTCGTAAAATTAATAATAAATTTTTTTTCCATATGGTGCGAACTTAAGCAGACACACTGTATATAAAACTAAAAGTTCTGACTCACTCACTCACTCACTCATCAACGCCCAGCCCAAACCCTTGGGCCTAGAAAGCCGATATTTTGCACAAAGATTCCGTTTATGATTTATACAAGGAATAAGAAAGGATATTTCGAAATTCAACCTTTAAAGGGGTAAAATGGGGGTTCCAATTTTGTATGGAAAAATAATATTAAATAGATATTTCGACTTGAAACTTCGTAGGAGTACTCCTAAAAACAAATAAGCAAACACGTATTTTATGATTTTTCGAAAATCAACCCCTTAGGGGGTGAAATGAGGTAAATAAGCCTAAAATACGATATGGGTGTCGTTATTGAGGTTTTTTGGGACGTTGATTGCGAAAATGGCATTTATTTTTAAGTCCAAGACGGTGGACATGACATAAGAGAAGGGATAGTACGGGACGGGACGGACTGGACGAAACGGGACGGGACGGGACTAGACGGGACGGGACAGGACGGGAAGGGAAGGGACGGAACGGGACGGGACAGAATGAGGCGGGGCGGGACGGGATGGGAAGGGATGGGGTGGAAGGGGAGGGGACGAGACGCAACGGGAAGGGACGGGACTGGACGGGAAGAGAAGGGAAGGGACGGGACGGGACGGGACGGAAAGAGACGAGACGGGACGGGGCGGAACGGAACGGGACAAGACGGAAAGGAAAGAGAAGGAATGGGATGGGAAGGGACGAGACGGGACTGGACGGGACGAGACGGGACGGGGAGGGACGGGACGGAAAAGGATGGGATGGGATGGAAGGGGCGGGGACTCGACGGGACGGGATGAGACGGTACGAAGACGGGGACGGAGAATGGGACGGAGACGGGGACGGGAACGGGGAATGGGATAGGATGGGATGGGATGACAGAAAATAATTAGTCATTATTTAATATACAAATAACGAACCTCGCGCGAACGAAGTCGCGGGTATCAGCTAGTAAACTATAAAGGGCTTCCCTGGTGTCCAAAGCCTTGTGAAAGCCGAACTGTGATTCGCTTAGGCAATCTTTACATTGTCTGTATATACGTTGGTGAATAATTGTTAAAAATATTTTGAGTACCTGACCCATTAAACTAATAAGTCAGTCTCCACATGATTTAGGGTTACTTTTTTTGGAATGAGCACAAAAATAGATTGCAGCCGGTCGTTTGTTAATTGTTCTGTATCCTAAATTTTATTAAACAATTCTGTTAACACATCCACCGCTGTTTCGCCCATTGCTTCTGCTAGACTCTCATACGAGCCAACTAATTTTCTTACGTTGGCTAATTTTACTGCATATTCGACCTCTGATCTCAGTATACTTCTCGGGCTGTTGGTGTCAATGGGATTAAGTTCTACTTCTTTTTTATCATCGTTGAATAAATGTTCCACATATTCTTTCCACCTTGAGGCTATTTCCGTGTCTTGTGTTATTAGTCTATTGTTTTCATCAAATAATGTCGCGTTTCCCCTTTTTACTTCCTTTTACAATAAAGGAAGTATTGGATTCACCCCAAAAATTCGAAATTGAGTTTTCAACAGATCTTCACGTTTTAGAGTCCCCTGAACCCAAAAAACATATTTTTTTTCATTGGTCTGTCTGTCTGTGTGTGTGTCTGTCTGTGAACAGAATATCTCAAAAACAGAAAGAGGTATGGCGTTGAAACTTAATATATAAGTTTTGTGTACTCTGTAGATGCGACAGCAAGCCTTTGAAGAAAATCGCATAACCGGAAGTAGGTGTTTACTCTTATAATTTTTCAGTTTTTTTCGATTTTTTCAAAAACGGCTCTAACGATTTTTTTTAAACTTTACATTTTTATTAAATTTTTAATGTGTATTGATGTGGGATAAGTGATTTTCCAGTTGAATACTTCTAAAGTGGGTTTCTTTTGTTTTATTTTCTATTTTTTTTATTAACTCTTATTTTAAATAAAACACCCGGTATATTATTACATTTTTGAATTCACCTTAAAATTCCAGAGAAAATTTGTCTCTTTAACTAACGCTCTATTTTGTACCGTTTTTGTAGAATTTATAATTTTTGAAAATTTTTGACAAATGCTTAAAAATTAAAAATAAAATTTTTGGCTAATTATAAGATCACTGTAAAAGGAAGTTGTGTGAGTGTATCACGCCAGATTTTTCTGTATAAGTGCAGAGTTTCTTTAATTTTCTTATGTACGCTATAGAAATCATGTTTCTTCAATAGTTGTTCAATTTCGTTGCATTGATGTTCCATCCATTTCTCCTTTGCTTCTTTTATTTGTCTTCGTATTAGTCTATGCATTTCTTGATATTTATCATTATCTCTGTCTTTCCATAAACGTCTCTCGTCCATCAAATTTAAAATATCATTTGTCATCTAATTTTTTCTTTTTATTCGTTCTGGATCATTAGGCTTTAAAATGTTTTTTTTTCTACACGTAGAATGCAATTTTTTATATATTCTTTATTTTTCTCGACACTATTTAATTCGTCTTTCTTCTTGATTTCTTCTTTTAACTGAACTTGTTTTTCGAATTCTTCTATTTATCATTTTTAGCCGTAGTCGCAATTGTACCATAAGAAGATTGTGATCTGAGGGGACATCAGCTCCCGAATATGTTTTAACACTTTTTACTTCCATTTACGATAAATGAAGTATTGGATTCACTCCAAAATTTCAACAGATCTTCACGTTTTAGAGTCCCCTGAACCAAAAGAAGCATGTTTTTGTTTATTGGTCTGTCTGTCTGTGTGTCTGTGAACAGAATATCTCAAAAACGAAAAGAGGTATGGCGTTCAAACTTCATATATAAGTTTTGTGTACTATCTAGATGCGACAGAAAGCTTTTGAAGAAAATCGCATAACCGGAAGTATGGTGTTTACTCTTGTGATTTTTCAGTTTTTTTTAGATTTTTTCAAAAACGGTTCTAATGATTTTTATCTACGACAGTGTGTAAAATTGCCTTTTAGTTAGCAGTTTTAAGTTTGTAAAACGACTGTTTAATAAGATGTTTTCATTGGTTAACGTCGTCAGTAGTAACGTATTTAAAAGATTTCATTAGATACGTTGTGAGTAGCAACGTGTTTTAAAATTTTTAAAACACGCAAAATTACGACCGGTTGCTGGTAATCCTAATTTACATTTAATTTTTTTTTTCATATTTACCGTGTTTTCTAGATTCTATCGTAGATAAAATATTGTACGATACACATGCGTAAAGCATCTTTAGTCACTCGCGGGGCTTAAAACGCTCGCTCACTCGCGTTTTAACTCTACCCCACTCGTGCCTAAAGAGTAGCTTTACGCACTTGTATCGTAAATTACTATTTTCAAACTTTATATTTTTATTACATTTTTAATGTGTATTTATGTAAGATAGGTGGTTTTCCAGTTGAAAAATGAAATGGGTTTCTTTTTTTTCCTATTTTTACTTTCTTTTACGATAAAGGAAGTATTGGATTCACCCCAAAAATTCGAAATTGAGTTTTCAACAGATCTTCACGTTTTAGAGTCCCTTGAACCTAAAAAACGTATTTTTTTTCATTGGTCTGTCTGTCTGTCTGTGTGTTTGTCTGTCCATCTGTGAACAGAATATCTCAAAAACGAAAAGAGGTATGGCGTTGAAACTTCATATGTAAGTTTGTGTACCATGTAGATGAAACAGCAAGTTTTTTAAGAAAATCGCATAACCGGAAGTAGGTGTTTACTCTTGTGAATTTCCAGTTTTTTCGATTTTTTCAAAAACGGCTCCAACGATTTTTTTTAAACTTTACATTTTTATTACGTTTTTAATGTGTATTGATGTGAGATAGGTGATTTTCCAGTTGAATACTTCTAAGATGGGTTTCTTGTGTTTTTTTTTTCTATTTTTTTTATTAACTCCTATTTTAAATAGAACACCCGGTATATTATTGCATTTTTTAATTTAGCTTAAAATTTTAGAGAAAATTTGTCTTTTCGTCTAATGTTCTATTTTGTACGGTTTCTGTAGAATTTGTAATTTTTGGAAATTTTTACAAATGCTTAAAAATTAAAAATAAATTTTTGGCTAATTATAAGATCACTGTAAAAGGAAGTTGTGTGCGTGATTCACACCAGATTTTTACACTTGATCTAAATCTTTTGTTTATGAGAACAAAATCGATTTGATTTTCCACTATGTGTCCATCTTGGTCTTGAGGGGATTTTCAGAGGTATATAGTCTCCACATTGGGAGTTTAAACCACAGACCATTAAACTGTTTAATGGTCTGTGGTTTAAACCGTGTATTTCCAATCGTAAATTTTTTTTCTTGACAAAATTCTACCAACCTGTCACCTCTCTCGTTTCTTCCTGTAAGTGCGTATGGTCCAAAAACACCTCTTACTGGTATATTCCACACTTTGGAGTTAAAGTCTCCCATAATAACGTTTATATCTTGCTTCTTCGTAGTTTTCGGTATGTCTAAAATACCTTTATAAAAAGTCTCTATTTCTTCTTCACTCTTATCGGCGGTTGCTGCATAGACCTGAATTATATTTAAATCTAATATTTTTCCTTTGAGTTGCACTAAACTTACAAACGCTTTTTCAGTCTCTTTATTTACCATAATAGCTACACTGGTCCAATGGCGGGCTTCGTTATTTTCAGAGTAGTATATTGTATTCCCTGATCTAAATTGTTCAGCTCCCGGCCAGCGAGTTTCAGATATATCCAATATTTGTAGGTTTAGTCGATTCATTTCAATTATTGCATTGTGCGTTTTTCCAGTCTCATAAAGACTACGTGTATTCCATGTCGTTACTTTTAAAACATTTTTGCCCATTATGTCAAGCCCGGCGATTCTTTGCACCCCTGTCCCATCTAAGGGACGCCGGTACTTGGGGCCATTAATAAGTTTGCCTGTCATAATGTTCATTAATGATGAAAGTGGTACCTATTCTTAGGAAAGTTAGTACGGTAGTTTCCTTTTGCTTTCCCTACCGCAGAGCAAAGACCGCATTCGCCGAATTTCAGTCGCGCTCTTTACCTTTACCATATTAATCCAGCATCGTAATTACTTCGATGCGCCTCAACTCAGTAATGGCAGCACTGCTGCCCACTGTCATGTATATATGTTGCTGGAAACCAATAAAAGCATCATTTGCAAGTTGCCTTCTGTGCTGCCAGTTTTGGTCCGCCCGGGTATTTTATTTCACCGGTACTCGCCATATCTGACGGGAGGGGGGCGCCCGATGGGGGATCTTATTCGGGCCATCTTATATTTAATTATTGTAGCAAAAGAATTCAAGTTTATCGCAGCAGGCGTGCGTGCGAAGTGATAAATACTGCGTATTGCGCGTTGAAACTTGTCTGGCATTTCGATTCTAGTAGGCCGCTAGAATAGCCGAATAGCTGACAAAGTATTGATTTTTAGGAGGCACGCTCTGGTGGATGTTAATTGCTGGGCTAACTGAAGCCGTTTTTATTGCTTAACAAGCGAAGTCGCAACGCGTTGTTCTTCTTAAGATGCATACAACGTAGGCAAGAAAGCTAATCTAAATATATTCCTTGCGTACTGATCTTTTTATTCAAGCTGGATTCCTTGCGCTGCCAATAATTGAACCGCTGCGGTGCCGTTTCGGTAAGAATGCTCCGCTTAGTTTACTTCGTGTTCTAATTTTCAAATATTTAGGCCGTTTAGTATGGGTTAATGGACTAATATCGGTTAGTATACGCTCAAACAAATGCTAAATTCAGCTAATTCAGTTTCCCGATTCTGCTTCCGTATGTGGTCAGGAATTCCCGACATGTGTCGCATCCTTTTGTTGTTAGCTGACTTCTAACAGTGGCGACCTTGGAATTCTCAGAATTTTGCAGCCAAACCTGGCTTAGCGTCAACACCACAGGATTCAACTTGCGATCGCTGGACTTCAGCATCAAGCTAAATTGTAAGTGCATGCCATTATCAGCTCTGTTTTAAATCGACAATGCATTCGCCTTAATTAGGTCAGTTCTTACTAAGATCTTAGCAAATCAAACTGAGCGTGTTTAATCAACCTTTTGGCTCAGTCTCTTATGTCGCTAATAAGCGCAAATTTAAACAATTCAAAATTGCTGAAATAAGCATGTTCATTGTAACCTATGGGCCGCCCCTTAGGCTTTGTGCCTTTATGCATTGCGATAGCACAGGTGTTGTCCTACAAGTTGTAATTTAAGCTAAAATTATCATTTCGTGGTTAGAATATTTGAAAGTTGATTCCTATTTGTGATTTATAATTCATTTGATGGGCAATAGTCCTACATTTTTTAAATTGTTTACATATGGCGTGGCAATTGCAAATGATTCATGTGTTACAACGCCATTTGGGTTTGAATAAATGGCCCTATCGCTTGCCTGATGTTAAATTTTCTCCATTTGCAGAAATTATCTAAAAACACTCTACTAAATCGACTTAAGTTTATAAACTGAAAAGACGCGAAATGACAGGTAACGAGATATTGTTTTTCAAGGCACACAAGCTAGAGAACGGCAACATTTTATTTCTTTCCCTCGTAGAGTGAATTAGTTAGGCAAGTTAGAACTAAGAATTGATTGCAATGAAGGTTTCAACATTTTCAAAAACGACAGCTATTTCACGTTTCTGCTATTTAGTTCATGCTTTGACTAGATTAGTGAGCGGGTGCAGTTTATGGACCGGAACTGTTTAGTTTTGGCGTACATTTCAAGATTTAATTTAAGATTGAGATTAGCTGTTGAAATACGCCGTATATTGCATACATAAAAAGTATGTTGAAGATGTTACGTAAAATAATGGAAACATTTTTGTTTCAACTTAAGTACACGTCAAACAACAACATGGAATGTCTAACCCATAAAAGCTTTTTACTGTCTCAGAAATCAAATAAAACAATTAAAATAAATTTAGGCATGTTATTTACTTTCATGCTGATTAAATGTGTATAGGTCTTCATTTAAATCGACATATAAAGCAGTGTTTCTTAACTAGTGGAATATAATTGATAATATTAAATAATACCAAAGCTATTAAAAAATTTCTACTTCTACTTCTTCTTGATGCGCTCTTTCGGTAGTTAGAGGCTGGTACTATGTTGGAAAACATATATTTTTTAGGATACTTCATTGGTAACTAGCGTTTACATAGTTACAAACGAGTCCGGTAGATAAAATTTACCTCGTTTGTAACAATGTAAACGCTAGTTACCAATGCAGTATCCTAAAAAATCTTATACGATACACGACCGGTAGCATTTTTATGGCCTTGTCAAACATACAGGTCGAGCCCGTAGGGCGAGACCTATAAAGTATTTGCGCGGCCATAAAAATGTTGCTACCGGTCTAATAACGTAATAGCTATTTACGTTATTAGACCGGTAGCAACATTTTTATGGCCGCGCCAATACTTTACAGGTTGAGCTCTTAGGGCGAGACCTGTATGTTTGGCAAGGCCATAAAAATGCTACCGGTCGGCATATTTGAGTTCGCTCGATGCTACAGCGCAGTCCGTGAATGCCAGACTCTGATTGGTCCGGTGTGCGCCGCGCAATGCTTGGTCAGTGCCTCGTTTTCCTTTATGTAGGTAATTCTGTAGGCAATAAGTAAAATTATTGTTCAATAGATCTAATACCTGCTTTTGTTTACACCCGGACTAGCTCTGATACGTATCTACTCATCTACTGTCAACACCTACTTGCAACTTAAAATTGAGTAACATTCCAAAAAGAATATGAACATAATACAATTGAAAACAAAATATAGGTTATAACAAAAATAAATTTTCATAGATTTTTTGAAGTACATCAATACAAACTGCAGCAGCTTTGCAAGAAAATAATATACCTAAGCAACGACTCCAACAAGTATTAAAAAACGACGAAATTCAAAATAACAAATAAGTATAACTACTTATTTATTGGTTCATACAATTCAGCTTAAGTAGTTTCTGAATAGGATGATTTCTTAACACCAAAACAGGGCAAATCTTGTCTGTTCATCTATAGATAGATATATATTTATTGGTGCTAATATGCAACAAGTGCACTTACGTAAGTAAAAAAAAAAGATTACAATAAAATTAAAACTAATAAGAATCATCGGTTCAAATTCAAACGTCATTCAAGAAGGACGCGAAGTTGGCGACCAATCAGAGCCCGGCAATCCCGGTCCGCGCTGTGGCATCGAGCGAACTCAAATATGCTACCGGTCGTGTATCGTATAAGATTTTTTAGGATACGAGTCCGGTAGATAAAATTTACCGGCCGGTAGTTCTACTACTGGTCTAGGCCGGTAAATTTTATCTACCGGACTCGTTTGTAACTATGTAAACGCTAGTTACCAATGCAGTATCCTAAAAATAGCTATTTTCAATACCTACTTTATTTATGAAAATCGCCATGGTAAAGTAACGTTTTAATTATGAGAATTGATAAAGTGTTACTTTATTCACTAGTGAATAAAATAGTCAATAATCCATAGCAACTAACAAAATACATACATGTTATCGTGGGAACTAGTACACATCCAAGTAAATAACCCATTTAAAATTATTTATTAATTTTTAAAGTTGACATAAAAATTGCAAATGGTAAGCGATTGGAACCAAACTTCAAGATGACGCTATAAAATATCACAGAAACTTGAGATAAGAAAGATGTCCCGATAGCATATTGTTTTCATAGCTAGGTAAATAACAAAGGACTCCCCTCACATTTACATAATTAATTTTAGGTATTTTATTTTTATACTTCACTATAGTCCCGGATTGTCAATGTCAAAATCCAATTAAAAACAATCCTTTATATCATGGTTAATACTTTTAAGTCAAGCTATGGGTAACTAGAAACAATTAATAAAGCTACTAATATCAAAACTATAAATTATAGGTTATATTTCGAACTGATTTAAGTACAAATAAATAAAAGTTGCTAGGTAACTAAACCGAGATTTTCAAAATTATGCTTTTGCGTTGTCCAACCTAGTAGTAACAAAAAAACCAATAGAAATTCAACAGTGCTACCATAAAACGTCATTTTTGACAATCCGGGACCATAGTGAACAGAGTATAATAGCTATTTATGCAACAAGTGCTAAAAGTTGACGTTTATGCACGAGACATGAAAATTATGAAACGAAGCCGAAGGCTGAGTTTCATTACATGTCTCGTGCATAAACGACTTTTAGCACGAGTTGCATACAATATTTTATCTACGACCTTAAATTTACTGTTATTAATCCATAAATATCGATTTAACAAAGGTTTACATCTATGACAGTTAGAATTTATGTCATAATAAAGAGAGGGCCTTGGCGCGCAGGTGAATGTTTGTGAAACCAAAACTGTCAAAGTCAGTTATCAAAGGTAAATATTAATACTACATATCTGACTGTATTCATTACATACCTAACGCTTTAATTATTTCAAAAACACTTTACCTCTAACGCAAGAAGTAACTAGAATAACTTTACAACTTCACTTCCAGTTCGAAATTGTAGTTTTATAACCTCATTTCACTTTATACTACACATCCGCTAAAATTAACAGGTGATTTCTTTAAACACGCTAAATTATAAAACGTCATTTTTAGTGAAAAAAGCTAGCGCTAAAAGGCCTACTTTTAGTGGTGGTCGTAGATAAAGATATTTATCCATACGGGGAAATTATGTTTCCCCTTATCGATAAATTGCTTCTTTATTCACTTGTGCCATATATCACTAATATTTTATGCAGTGCGAAATAGTTGCTGAGCATTCATTCCTGTTAATTATATTTTTCAATTAGAAAGTCTGTCTTCTATTTCTTCCTCGTTTACCTTCTATTTTCCTTTTAATAGTCCTGGATTTATTTACACACGACGAATGTTGCTCTTGACATCCGTCCAACGAAAAGATCTATAAACTCGCACAACTAGCGGCAATAACACCAGTTACTGGACCTGAACCATGTTCTGGAATACGGGAAGGCCACATCAATATCAGGATATGGGAAGAACAAAGTTCTCCTACTGGGAGAACATACCAAGACAACGTCAGGTAAACAGTTTAATTGGCATTTCCACAGCCGTAACATCATTAAATTATCACATCTTTATGATTGGTAAGGCTGAGGACAAAATATGTCGCATCTGCAATGAGGCAGCGGAAACGGCAGAATACATCACATGTGCTGATGCCTATCGGAATAAGGGATAGCATACAAATGTTCCATTAGGTGTCTAGGTGGCCGAAGACATATTAAAGCCAAAGCCCGCCGAAACAATAATACAATACAATTCATCTATACAACCCCATTTCGAACGCTTCAACGTCTTTCGTATTTAGAGTCCACGTTTACAGCAAAGAGCGTCACACAACGCTATGAACTTTGGTCAACTAGAAGATTGTATTTTCTGGTCTGACTATTACTTAAAATGCTCACAAGTAGCTCTTGGTCAAGGTTTGAAGATTGCTAAAGTGATTAACTTTGAGTCAATATCTATATTTTTTTATTCTTAAACCTAAGCTACAAAGAAAAGCATGGCGGTTACCTACATAAATGTATTTACAATTTAAACTAAATAAAATATATTTCTGGGGCGGTCGGTAACGCTGTTGGGAGCTACAACCTCCTGAATGCTTGGAAAAGCGTCTAGCAGCGGCCGGGAAAACTTCGAGTGCTGCCTTCAATTCGCTGATAAACGCCGCACGTTAAAATAAGATATTTTAGAGTACATTAAATTAATGACCTCCAGGGTGTATAACTCTGCGGATGCCAACAAAGTAAGATTCCGGGAAGTGATTGAAGACATCTCTTTAGGTACTTGGCCCGATGGCACAAGGATGGGAGCGTGACCTTGTGGGCTAATACCATTTTGTACGGCTTTCAGTGTCAAATCCGAACTCTTGCGCTTCATGTTTTAGCAGAGAATTCGTCGTGCTATTTCTGGTTGATTTCTCCAGATAGCAGCTAGCAGCCTTGGGGATCTTGCAGCTAACACCTGGACCGGCGAATCACGAATTCGAGCGGTGGGCTCTCTACAGGGACTTTGTTTTAACAGTCTGGCCGACTTAGATCGATATTCATACAGAAAAAAGAAACAAAAAAAGTTTCTGCGAATTAACCCGATTGGAGGTCACTTTTCAGATTGGAATCTGGAAGGAACGGGTTAAGTCTGAGTGTGGATTAATGGGTATGAATGAGAATGAAATGCGCATGAATGAAGCTGAGACTATGGCCGGGCATCGGTCTCTTATACTAGTTCGAGGCTATGCTTCCATGTTGGTTATCTAGGAATAACCTAAGTGGGGCAAAGAGGAGGGTTTGCGTGTTGCTGGCCCCACAAAAACACTTGATGCAATCGGCTACATCTTGCGGGACCACCTGGCTTTATGTAGTCTGTTATGGAGCTCAGATGTCTTCATGTCGATTGGATGACTCTTGTGGCGGTGATAGCGCCGTACAAATTGATAACGGTGATCAGGATGTTTTCAAACAATTTGCAGAAATTCGAAACGTTATATTCTCCATTTGATATTTTTCCGTATGAATTTATTGCTATAGTGCAATTTTGCATAAATATAAATAAAGGTTTAAAAGTAACAGCTTCTGCATTAATTAAATTATAGATGGTCTAATTAAAGCAAAAAGCTTACTCCTTGGCGATTTTGCAATGAGCATGAATTGATCTCTTATTAAGTGACTCTGAAACAGATTTATTTAAGTCATATGTTAAAAATTTTAAAATAATTTACCTACGTTAAAGTTGAGCTGGCGTTTTGAGTTTAATATAAAGTTAAACGATTAAGCCTTATTGAGCTATTAAAGTTAATAGAATTGTTTAATAAGACGTGTTGTATCCTAATAATACAATGCCAGATGTTGAATTATACTGAAGAGTTGGGATTCATTGAAAATACTCTGCCGACATTCTTAACTGTTGTCCGAGCAGTGACAGTTGCAACCTGAAAATTAGTAAATTATAGCAAATAAGGCATTGAAATAGTTTCACTTAGCTGAGTTAGGACAGATAACAATCGGGACTATCGTGGAATTTCGAAAGAAGTGCTTTATTAGAAAAGTCAGTCATAACCCAAAAATTGCAGATTTAAAAGATTACGTTAACAGCAATTTTTGTTAATTAGATCAAAGAGAGCCCTTGGATGTAGGCCTCTTTCATATTTTTCCAAACAGTTCTATCCTGCGCTTTCTGATACCAGTTGAGCCCTGCATGGCGCTTCATGTCGTCATACCATCTTTGTGGTGGTCTTACTATACTGCGTTTTTTCCCACGGCCTCCATTTTGTTATTTTGCCGCTCCATTTATCAGTATGTCAGGCGACGTGGCCTGTCCATTGCCACTTCAAAGAGCATATTTGCGGAACTATATCTGTTGCGTGGGTTCTTTGTCTTATCCACTGATTTGTTTTGTGGTCTCTTAGTGAAGTACCTAATATCCTTCTTTCCATAGCTCGTTGGTGTATTTGTAGTTTGTTAAGTGTTCTTTCTATATAATACCCACGTTTCGCATCCATATGTTGTTACGGGAAGGATACATTCGTTGTAAATTCTCGCTTTCCATAAGCTGTTCAGCTTAATCCTATTCTTCATTCTATTTCCTCGTCCCGAGCTTCTTTGGTGAGTGTCATGGTCTGTCCTAAGTATATATACGAGTCGACTATTTCGATATGTTGACCGTCAACGTCAATGCTTTTGTAATTGGTAATTGGTTTGTCATGATCTTTGTTTTATACTCGTAGGTATTCATTTCGAGTCCGACTTTATTGGCTTGTGTTTTTAATTCTGATAGTATTTCTTTCAATTGGATTTCATCATGTGCGAAAATTACAATATCGTCGGCAAATATTAGGTTATTAAGTGTTTCGCCTTGTATCATAACACATTTTTCTTCCCACTGGAGATTCTTGAACATGTCTTCCCGCACCAGAGTGAATAACTTCAGCGTTATTATATCTCCCTGTCTGACTTCTCTCTGTATTTCGATTTTATTAGTTATTTCATGAAGTTTTATTTTCATAGTTGAGTTGCTATATATATTTTTTATTAGGTCTATATATCTTTGGTCAATTCTGACATTTCTCATTGCTCTAACAATGGCTTCCTTATCTATCGTATCAAATGCTTTTATAAAGTCTATAAAAGCTAGCCATAAATGTATGTTACATTCTATGATTTTCTCTACATGTTGTTCTACAGTGTGTAGATGTTCCGTTGTGCCGTAATCTTTTCTAAATCCAGCTTGTTCCTTTGGTTGGTATGGTTCGAATTTTTTCTCTATCCGGTTAGTTATGACCCTTATAAACAACTTGCAAATAGCAAATGAAGTCTGTAATTCGAGGCGACAGCCGAGATTTATTATCAACCAAGTCCGCATATCGACCGTGCGTCGTTCAAGATTTTTCGTAATAAATAGTAATTTTTGTATTAAGTGCGCGAAATGAGTGTTTTTTTTATGGCGCGTGAGAATGTCAATTTTCGCCGAGACCGTCAGGTCGAGGCAGAAAAGTCATTCAAAATATTCTACAGCCGTCAAAAAAAGAATAAAAGATTCTCTGCAACAAAATAGCAAATAAGTAGAGTAATATTATTATGTACGTAACGTTTTATATGTGTTGTAACTAAGGAAATGGTGTTCCAAAACCGTTTTTTCACTGCTAGCCGTGAAAAAATATTATTTTTGTAAAATCGTACTAAAATATGGTCATTTATGCATTAATTTGCGGGCGTAAATAGTGCCGTTTGCGCCCTAAGGCCTAAAAATAATTTGCGGGCGTAAATAATGCCTTTTGCGCCCTAAGGCCTAAAAAACCAGCATCACATTGGCAACCAACAACAATTTGATTTTTGAGAACGAATCGTGCCATTTATTTTTCAAAGCTTTATGGTGGATTTTACAAAAAATCTTGTTTGCATTTCGGGCGTGAACGGCGATTTTGGCCCTTTGGCGTTTTATAATTCTTCGGCCCTTCGGGCCTCTGGCTTATAATTCCGCCGCGGGTCAAAATCGCCTCCTTCACGCCCTTAATACAAAAATAGCTATTTTTCACGTGTTAAAAAAAGTTAAACTTCGCGTATCTATAGCGATGCATAAATGTCACGTTTTTTTGACGGCTGTAGAAAAAATGTATTTATTTGAAGAACAATTTGTTAAACATAATTTAAAAAACACGTGATTTTTAACGGCCAGCGGCCGCTATAAACCTTAACGATCGGCGGCCATTATGAATATTGTAATTTTTAAAAAATCACCTATACTCCTTAACGCCCGGCGGCTGTAATTATTTTTAATAGCCGGCGGCTGTTAGGAATGACTTTTCATGTGTTTATTTAGTTCAATTAAAATACAATAGCGGTACAGTAGTACGAAAATTCTTTCAGGAATATTTAATAGCACTGATTTTATGGAAAAATTATATTCTGCTGTTATTACGTAGGGAGGGGGAAGTACTGATCAAATATTATTAGTTTGCTAAGTAGTTTACAGTAACAGTTAACTGTTGCTTGTAATTAAATACATTGTAGTAACATGAGACCTTTTTTTACGTTTTTATCAAAAGACGATGTGTTTGCTAAACATTAAAATTTTTCTACCAAATTCACTAACAACTTTTGTCTACAGAAAAAAAACATGTTATCAAGTTTATTTAGAGTTTCCTGATAAACTTACAGATTGCATTTATTAAATTTATTTACACTTACTTAGATTAGAAATCGAAAACCAAGGTATAAATATTCTAACGAAATACAAACACTTAAAATATGTTGTGCTCAATTATTAATAGATATTTATCTGCTACATTCTCATTCATCATGCAACTTTGACTGAATGTCCGGCTCTCATTAGCTGAATCATCTACATCTACTGCATTTCTTCTAGAAAATCCCATCTACGTTCTGTTACTAGCTGTAAAGAGTTCGCTTAATTACCTCTGTCTGACGTGACGTGTTTCAGTTGTACAATAGTTAATAGCAATAGGTAATAAAAATAAACGGTTAATTAAAATGCCTTTTAAATCATATGCAGTGCACATGTTTCTGTTCTGTATGTTTGGTGTATAAGTTCTTATATCTTAAACTTGAATAAGGTTATTGATTTGACTGATTTAATGAAGTAAAGACTATTAATAGTATTGATTGAAAGACCAAATTAAATCGTATAATACTAACCTATATTTTTTCGTTTCGCGTAAGTAAAATTATCGACAGCTTTATTTATTTTCTGGAATAAAGTTTGATCTCAGAGTAAAAATTATATTTGAATTTGGATAGAACTGTAGAGTATTTCAATTTTCAATAGTTGCCAACGATTGGAGAACTCTGGTCAACTGGTTTCGAAGAATCAATGTACATAACAAGCGTGTACGTTAACACAATATATTTAATTGTGACGTGAGTACGCTAATTTTTCGCTTGCAATAGGCATATGCAACATGTATTCGTTTACTCTCTAACCCACACTACTTACACCTTAAAACTTTTATATGATGAAGCAGAAGATCATCTTTTTAAATTCACAGAACGCCATAAAGATAAGGTGCTTTTGTTTACAGTTATTCAAATGAAAAAAACAATCTATTTTATCTCGAGTGCATCCTTTAATAAAACCAACCATCTCAATAGTTATGGTCTGACATTAGTTTCAGCTATAGTCAATTGAGTTCTTTAGTTCCACTGCATAATGCTGTTATTAACCTTAGTGTTTAGCTTCTGCCGTAAGTACTTTTAGAAAACTAAGTACTGCCGTTGTGTTAAAATATTACAAAGGTGTTTTACTATTTTAGTGTGTACTGCTATAAATGGGTATCCACCCCTGTGTCCGAATTGTAATCAAAATGAATATAAACCAGTGTGCGCTGAAGGGAAAGCTTATAGCAGCCTGTGCAAATTAAAACGTGAAGTTTGTCTTGGGAGAGTTGGTTAGTATAGTTTTATTATTTATAATTATAACTGTTCCTTTAATTTATGAGCAAAACATTATAGTAGAACGGTATTTAGCGTACGTTTTAGTTTAAAAAGACGTAGTTAAGTGACTGAAAACGTAAAGGATGTGAAATAGTTTTAGCAGATGTGCAGAAGTTTACTAATTACCACAACAACATACGAATGTTTGTTTTAAGGAATATTAAATTGATTATTTGGCAAAATACATATTTTTGTTCGAAAATATAATTTTATAAATTTGGACTTATCAAGTTGCATTTTTGATTTCCAATCAATCTTGATTTCACGGTGATTTTCGGAAATATTGCACCATGACTAGTTTCTGGAAGTGAGTTCTTAACGAACGGAATTCAAATACCAACAAATTTCAGTATTAAAATAATTATAGTTTGATTTTTAATAATCAATTATTGTCAATATTTTTAGTTCAAATTTCAAACATAAAGTGCGATTTTCTAGTTGTATTTAATTCGTGCTGATTTTTATCTCCAGAAAATATACCTCTTGAATGGTTCGTTCTTTTTTGCTATACGAAAATCACCGCTCGTATGCAACTTGTGGTGATTTTCTGATAAAAAAGGAACTCGCCAGTAGTTCAGGAGGTAAATTTCCGGAATTCAAAACCATCACTTATTTATAGATTATACGTGAAATTGCACTAATGGGATATATGGTTAGAATGAGGTTGTCGGGTGTTAAGCACCAAAAAGAGAACATTTGAAAAAAGGGGTTTACACGGAACTTCCCTCCCGTAAATTAAATTAATTTTTAAATTAAAAAATGTAGTCTGCTGGGAACTCCGCGCTACCAGGCGAATGAGATTAATATTTCGAGCTCAGTTTCTAGTCAACCGCTCGGGTCCGTTGCTTGTGGCCGGGTGAATAACTAAGCCACAATCTTGCTCGAATTGTTTCTGCTGCGTTATAAAAACACCCTACTATTCTGTCCCAACTTTGATGTTTACCCTGTATCTGTTAGGTCTCATTTCGCCAATAATAACCTGAGGTATGTGCAAGTGATTACTTTTATCTATTTCCTAGTTAAAGCAAAAATAAACAAAATTTTATTTTTTAAGGTGCTCACCCTGTATATATTTCTCCCAAATTTTCTTAGTTTCATGCCAGGCAGACATATAGTATGCATGCAAAATATCGTCTTCCTTCAAAACTAGTTTTTGAGTTATACCGCCAACAGACAGACAGAATTGAGAAAACATGTTTTTCCTCATCTAGGGACCCTGAAACGTAAAGGTCTGAAGAAATCTCAAAAAGTGATTTTTCCTTAATTTTTTAGACGAGGGAAGTAAAAATATTGATATACAATTTTCTTATATAATTATATACAACGTTATCCAATTTGGATGCCCACAATTGGGATTTCGAAAACGGTAACAAATACAAGGTCAGTTAAATTGGGGCAGAATTGCAGATTATAATAGTTTATTTGTTTCCCGATTAAAAGATCGCGACCTACTACAGAAATAAACAGCTTTTTCATATGTCGGTTATTTATGAAAATAAGTGTAGCAAACCTTATATCAATAAAAAGATGAAAATAAGCTCTTCTTAAGAGTGCCATTGCCATCCTTGATGTGCATTTAGAATAAGAAAGTTAGGATCGACACTTCGAAAATAAACACCTAAAATCGGATTTGAACACTGCTTTAAAAAGTATTGTAACAATGTCAAGTGAATTTCGTTCTAAGTAACATAATAATCAACGTATAATAAAACACCAAAAACCAAAATTTTTTGGGCAAGATGTGGTTGCCAAACAAATACGTTTACTAGTAACACGATTTTTATAATGTTGTAAAGTAAACCAGCGTTGGCGCACACCATTTTATAGGTAAAAATTTTATCATTTTAAATTCAGCAGTGCATGAACCCATTTTCATAATTATTTCAGAAACTGTATAAACTCATTGGCTCCTTTTGATGGGTTATTTTGTGCCCTTATTTGTGGGACAGCCTGCATATAAAAATAATTGTTACTACAATTAGGAACATAAAAATATAGTATGAGCAAAAAGTAGGTTCATCACAGATGCCTTTGGAATTTTGAAGTGTATATTATAAAACCAGAAAATAATACCTAATCTTAGTCTGGGGCATTTTATAGACAGTGGCTAATATCGCAACGTGATTAGGACTTCTCATAATAAACGCAACGAAAATATTTAGAAAGCCTGCAGAAGAAAAAGAAGAAGAAGATAACCTCAGTTTGTAACATATGTCAAATGACACCTTCGTATTTTCTGATGTTATAGCACACTTGACATTAAAATTCCAAAGGCATCCTTGATGAATTTTCTTTTTGCTCATCCGATATATAAAACACATAAAAAATGCATCTATAATTCTACGAGTAGTTGCGTTAAAAAATAATTCAATTTAATTATTTTAATTATTTCCATCCTCATTTTTATCATCTTTTTTGTTAAATTTATCTACACTGCTACTTTGTTGTAAAAGTTTCTCATTTTCTTTTTTTGTATAACATTCTAAACATGAAATTTTCTTCTAATTATACATTGCGCTAAAAATACCTCGAATAGCGGAAATTGTCAACTTATTTCTTGCTTTGGTCCACTGCCAGCTGATCAAGAAAATATTCTTTCTATATTGGTACTTTGGCCAAGTATTGCATGAAAAATTGACAAATTTTCAATTATTTAGAATAAAACAGCATTTGTTTTAAAATATGTCATCCATTTGCCCCAGCAAATCAATTTTGTATATTGAATTTGTTTATACAAATAGGCACCTTTAGATTGTAAAATTGATCAAATTGATTATTACACACAACTGTCTTATGACTCACATCAGCCAGTGAAAACCATGCATTTTTTGAAAATCGACCAATCCTGAACTTATTTCCTGATAAGCGCCCGCGGGCGCTCTAGGGACGATTATCGACCCCGTGGATGGTGTCATAGTTAGAAATAGATATGCAAGAAACAAGCAATTTGAATTTTTAGGCATTATTAAATCAATTTTAAATCATAATTCGTGTACGGGTTTCGTGTAATAATGTTCAAAATATAAACGCGGGCAACACACTTACATATAATTTTGCCCGTGCCAAGAGTCATCGTGCTGGTTGCCCTTAGAAAACTGCCCTCGGGCAAGCCCTCTTGACAGTTTTCATTGCAACCAGCACTCGACCTTATCGGTAAATATGTCTCGCCCTTGTTATACTTATTACTATTGATCATTATCCACAACAACGTTTCTAGAGGCAAGACACGCTATGAAATTTCCAATTTCTTTTCATGTTGGAATCCGTCTAATTTCTGCCAAGTGAAATTATTAAAATTTGATAGTTATTAGTCCATACCTTCAAATATTCCCAAGATTTTTTGTCAAATTATCTAATTTAATTGAATTTACCTATTTCATTTTGTAATCCATTTTCTTTATTTTCAGACAAAACAGATTTTACTTCGATTGGAATGTTTTTTATCGTATTTATTACTCAATGTATTTGTTAATGAAGCTGTTGCAGTCATATTTAACCCTGTCTAATTTCTGCCAAGTGAAACTATTAAAATTAGATAGTTGTTTAGTCCATACCTTCCAATATTCGCACGTTTTTTTGTCAATTTATCTAATTTAATTGAGTTTGCCTATTTCGCATTGTAATCCATTTTATTTTTGTTAATGAAGCTGTTGCAGCCATATGGAACCCTGTCTAATTTCTGCCAAGAGTAACTATTAAAATTTGATAGTTTTTTAGTCCATACCGTCGAATATTCCTACGATTTTTATGTCAATTAATGCAATTTAATTGAACTTACCTCTTTCACTTTGCAATCCATTTTCTTTATTTTCGGACAAAATAGATTTTACTTTGATTGTGAAAAAATATTGTTCGTATCTAGGACTCAATGTATTTGTTAATGAAGGTGTTTTAGCGATTATTTCCAACATACAATGTTGTTCGACTTCCATTTCTAATATTTTTTCATGGAAAATATGCATTGCATATTCCAAAACAAAATTTTCTAAAATTATCTTCAAAAAATGATTATTAAATAAGGGGAGAATAAATTGTCCAGTGATAAAAAATATGATTTTAAAATAGGATAAACTACCAATACTCTCTTCACGTGGCGAAATTGAAAAAAAAAGTATTTATAAAAAATCTGCAAAGGGTTTTACACGAAACTTCCCTCGCAAGAGCAATGTGAATTATATTAATTTGCAAATAAAAAAACCATTGTAGCCGGTAGGATTCAAACTCGCACTCCCAGGTGGATCCGATTACTAGTCCCGCGCTTTAACCACAAGTCCGAGTCCGCGCATGAATTGTGTTTGCTTACTGCTGCATTATAAACGACATGGTAATCGTTGAACATTTTTGTTTTTTTTACAACGTTCAAACTGTATGTATTGGGTCTTATTTTCATCAAGAGTAAAAGCATGGTGAGCGGATGGCACTGCGAGCAAATGCTCGCCTCTCAGGCGGCCGGCCCGGATTCGAATCCCGGCAGACTTTAGTAGAATTTTAAAAATCGTACGCTCCCTGGCTACCACGCTAACACCTGTGGTAGTCGTTAACCCCTAAACAAGGGAACTCTTCCTCAAAGGGCAAGGCTAGCCACCTACCGGGCCAAAGAGTAAAGGGGGCTCACAGAACCACTTTGTGGTTAAAACAGTCCACTGACCTATAATAAGAGGAAGAAGAAGTGAAAACCTGACCTATGTGCAAAATATTACTTTTATCTATTCCCGAGTTAAAGAAAAAATAGACATCATTCTATTTTTGTAAGATGCTTGCCCTGTATATATTTGACAGAACGTATAATCGGTTTCGAGCGAGGTAGACATCCGCATGCAAAATATCGCCTTTCTCCAACTAATAGTTTTTGAGCTATACCGCCAACAGATGGACTGACAGGCGGAATTGAGAAAACATGTTTATCCCATTTTATTTGGTGATGTAGTACATCTATACATTCAAAATCGTTTAGAAATGTGGTACTTTTCTACATAGCAATACATTTCTGCATAGCAACGGCGATTCGTTTTATATTGGGCAATTTAATGCAATGCAATTCGAATTTAGCAGGTTAGGTTTTGAGTCAGTTTTGACATAAAACCTAACATGCTAACCTCGAATTTTAGACTTACAGTGCCACCAAAAATATACTTCAGTACTGTCAAACGCACAACATCAACTGAAGCTGCTTATTGTGCTTTAGTACATAGATACAAGTTCTGCTCAGCTTGGTTATGTTGTGACATTTAGTGTCACTTTTACATAAAATCTGTAAAAGGCTTTACCCAGAACTTCCCTCGTCGACATTGTGACAATAAATAATTTTAAAAATCAAATTAAATTAGGAGTAAAATATCTTCACGTTTCTAAAAAATTAAATACATTTTCAAGTAAAGAAAACGTTACCGGTGGTCGAATTCGAACAGCAGACGGACCGCGTGTGCAGCTCAAAAGTTTTGTGAGAATTGTAAGGGAACAGGCAATTTCTACCTGCGCCACGAAGGACCGACCTCTCCTATTTCTGCATCGCAGCTATATTTAGTAATGCGCTAATTTGTGCCTCGTTTTTGTATCGTCAAACAGATAATCTGTATCTATTGGCTCCCATTTTTGGTAAGAATAAAGCCTGCACTAATTATTATTATTACAAATTATTACTTGTATCTATTACGAAGATCTGAAGAAATCTCGGAAGGTGATTTTTTCGTGATTACAATACTTCCTTCGTCTTTCAGACAGGAAAGTGAAAATGAAATATTTTACATTTCTTATGAAATGCGATAAAATAGTATACACAACGCGTTAGAGAAGTGCTTTTACTGAACCCGTATAACCGTTTCAGTACTCCTTAACGCTCGTATTAAAAGCAGCCATACTTGTTCAGTAAAACATCAGTTTTGTTACGAGTTGCATAATATACTATTTTCATCATCTAGGCCATCTAGGGGCTTTGAAACGTGAACATCTGAACAAATTTCAGAAGGTGATTTTTTCACTATTAGAATACTTCGTTCGTCATTTAAAACTGTACAACTTTTTATAAACTTGTAAAAAAGTGTATTAATGGATTAGTTGAGAAGGAAACCTTAACTTTGGATATTACAGACAGATATTTGGTTAGTTATTAAATTTGAATTTAGGGATGCCGAAATCTTTGTAATTTTGAAAACAACTGTTACATTAGCAATCATTGCACCCGAAGCTGTCAGACGTGATTAATTCTCTAGAACCCTAATGATAATTATTAGAATATCAGTCAAATGCAAATCATATTTTTTTAATAGGGCCTAAACCAGAATACACGTAATTCATAATGGCATTTTTTTCGTTATCAGTTAAAAATGTAGTATGTTCTCCTAGTCAAAATGAAGCGCTTTCTCAGCGTTTGAATGCCCATCTTACAGTTATTCTACTCATAAAACATCTTCCGGAAAAATTCGGATTATACATGTTTGACGACTCAATTAAGCGACGAATTTCTCAAGTTTGCGTTAAATACGTTCCACTGATATTTCGGTAGCAATTTCATAACGAGCCCAATAAAAGAGATGCCTCCTATTTGATACACTTGCTCAGTATTAAACATCGAATCATTCTTGTTGCCGTCCTATTTAGAGATTGCTAGTTTGAGTTTTTATATCATAAAGCTTCTTCGGGCCCAAAATACTCTGGCAGTCTTTTTAATGAATTTCCTTAACGTTTCGCCTAAATGGTCCTGCATAATATTTTCCGCAATTTCTTACTAGTAGTTTTCATCACAAACTTCAAATCACGTATGTATAACTGTACCTCCCGCCCAAGGGGTAGGTTCACGGAAATGACATATAATCTTTTGTACTGATTTCAATATTTTATGGTCTAAAACTATATTCGCTAGATAGTCATAAATAGTCACAGCATCTGATAAGGTCAGTCCTAACATACCCCTCAGAGACGTGGATGCTAAACAAGATAGATAAAACCCCCCTAAGGATACGCTTAAGCAAACTATTACGCGACATATATGGCCCTGTAATTGAAAACCAAACGTGCAAGATAAGATATAACTACGTATTATATGATGAACCAGACATAGTAAAAAAAGTAAAGATAGAAGAAAAGACAAAGCCCACCAAACACTTACTGCTAATAACAAAAGAAGGGAAAAGAAGGGCAGGCAGACTCAAACACAGATGGGTCGACGCAGCTGAAAAAGGCTATCAGTTCTAGCTAAACATTTTCGTTAATTTAAGGAATTCACGAAACTGGACAGATCCAGTCGATTGAGCCTTTTGGATGATATTATCTCTTTTTCCAGTGTTTTTTTTTATTGCCTGTACTATGAATCAGTCTCCACGCCTATTTTGTACAGATATTTTTTCAATATGCAATGCTCTGTCAAAATGTTTGCCACTACCCTGATAATTTGAATTGAGGAATGTATGTAAAATTCTTCAGGTTTGGTTCATAAATTCTTGTCGCCTTCAGCTTCATCTATGTTCATGCTCATGCTGGTGATCACTTTCTTCTTTAGTGACTGAAAATCTGTGCAACTGTTTGCAGATCAGTCTTTTCCCTGTTCTTTACCACAGTATATCTCGGAACTCCTGTAAGTTGAAGTCTATTTTTGCTTAAAATCACATATTAACTTTGTATATTCTGTTTTATTATCGTTGAATTAATCATGCATTACGCATGTGCGTCACCTGTTTAACTATCCGAGAGTATGCACACTGTCATCTGCTTCGTTCCTCTTAGTTCTTCCAAGTTTGTAAATTCCAGAATGACCAGTATATTTTGGAACCATCCGTGTAGCAGCACAGAGTCTCTCTATAGTATCTTTTATAGTGCGTTTTACGTGAGAGTTCTGTACAGTGAAGATAGGTCAATTCAATTATGCAATTTGAAACGAAAACCTTAAAGCAATTTTGGATTTGTTTTTATGTGACACTGTTACACCTCCAGAAGAAGCAAGGTTGTCTTAAGAAACACCCTGTACAGGTACAAAGGTGGTGCACATTACTAAAATATTTTTGATTGTATAGGGTGGCTCAAAAAAAATGTGGCAAACCAAACTTTAGGTAGCTTAAACGCTTTAATTTGAAATGTTAATCATTTTAATATGTATGAACTTAAGGTCAACCGTTTTGCATATATATTATGCAAAAAAATGTTGAATTTCAGGCAGCTGCTATAAGTAACAGAAAACAACTGCATAAAGAAAAATCTTACCAGGTGGTCCAGGAAAGCTTAACTTCAAGCTGTTGACCAAGATTTCCCATGTGCTATTTCCGCCATATTAAAACAAGCTGAGCTTGAATTTTTTGCGATAACTCGGTTCCCCTCAACGGTACAGGAAGTAAAAAGGTAAAGGTTCAAAGTCATTCCAATTCTCCCAACTGGGAGCGGGCTGCTATAGTGATCTTGGGTCCTTCTTCAACCAACTACGGAAATTTTAGGATGCGTCTGAGAAATGAGGGGTGAAGAATGTACGCCAGTAAAGGTGGAAAAGTACTGCCCCGGCATTCGCCTTAGAGAAAGTAACTCTGTTAACTCAGGAAAACTACTTAAAAAACTAAATCAGAGCAGACGGCCACGGGAATCGAACCCACGACCTCCCGAATGCTAAGCAGACGTGCTAACCACTAATCTACAGCTTAGTCTGGTATAGGAAAATAAAGTCAATCTTTTATTTAGAATTTTTTATGCTCTACAATCTATGTTGAATTACTTTTTCACGAGTTCGGCGCTAGTTTTCATGCTGAATGGTTGTGTGTGAGCACTGACCGTAGCGATATCAACAGCCCCGGGCGATTAATCAGCTATCAGCTGAGTAAGTTTAATACATATTTATATTATCATTTAGTGAAACATTCCATCCGAACATTAAATTACATCGTAACTACAACTGCTGCTCCTTAGCGGGGTAAGCAATGTCGGTAACAAAAAGAAATTCGGACCACCTATCGCCTCCCATAAGCGATCTACAGAGGAAATATCAATGGAAACCTGCATCGTTACTAGTGCAAAACAAATTTTATTTGCCCGCACACCTTGAACCGTCAGTGTCAGACGAAAATACAACGTCGGCTAACGAAAATACACCTGCGGAAACAAGCACTGAAATTAAAGATAAAATTCCCCCGATATTTCTTCATGGACCGGTTGACCACAAAAAAGTCATAGATGACATTAATACAATCGTTAAAGATAAATTTAATACCAACCTCAGTGGGACATCACTTAAGATAACACTTTCGACTGAAAATGATTATAGAGCGCTAGCAAAATATTACTTAGCAAATGAAATTGAATTCCACTCATTCCAAAATCCTAAAGAACGGCCCTTTTCAGTTGTGATTAAAAATGTACCACCTTCCTTAACTGAAAAAGACCTGGCCGATGAACTATCTGTATACAATCTTCCTATAATCAGCATCAATAGACTGTATAACAAGGACAAAATTCCAATTCCTGTGTGTGCAATTCGACTTACAGCCAACGAAAAAGCGAATGAAATTTTCAAAATTGAAAAAATCTTTCACTCATTAGTCAAAGTAGAGCCACGAAATAGTTATTTACCTAACAAGTTCGGGAAGGTAATTTTCCCGAATGAGCACTTTGTTTGCAGCACGACCGAAGGGAGTGCTGCATGTAGTGCGAATTCGGGAAAATTCTTCCCGAAGGAGTTAGGTACAATGTTTTTTGTAACGAATAACTGAAAATATTTCAAAAAATAAAAAAATTATTATTTAGTGTTTTACTAATTTACTGAGCTGACAGCACAAATCACTAAGAGCCCCCTTAGATATGGGCGGAGCCCCTAGGGCCCCCTTGGAGAGGGACAAAGCCCCTAGGGCCCCACTGGGGAGGAGCGGAGCCCCGAAGGCCCCCTTGGAGATGGGAAAAGCCCGAGGGCTCCCTGGAGAGGGGCGGAGGCCCGAAAGCCCTTTTGGAGATGGGCGGAGCCCCTAGGGCCCCCTTGAAGAGGGGCGGAGCCCCAAGGGCCCCCTTGGAGATGGGCGGAGCCCGAAAGCTCCCTGGGGAGGGGCGGAGCCCCGAGGGCCCCCTTGGAGATGGGCGGAGCCCGAGGGCTCCCTGGGGAGGGGCGGAGGCCCAAGGGCCCCCTTGGAGATGGGCGGAGCCACGTGGGCCCCCTTGGAGATGGGCGGAGCTCCGAGGGCTCCCTTGGAGAGGGGCGAATCCCCGAGGGCCCCCTTGGAGATAAACCAAAGTAATAGGCCAAAAACCTGTTGGTAAATTGAATAGAATAGACCGAGCAATAGCGCGCGCAGCCCCGTTTTTTATAAAAATTTACAAAAAACAAATTCCCCTAGTTTTTGTTGGAAAGCATCGGGAATGACCGGGAAATATGAATTTTGAAGTCATGAGTACAAAAAACATCTAGCAACACACCACAATGTCACCGGTGCCAACGCTTCGGCCATACCAGGAACTATTGCCGCCTGCAGCCTAGATGCGTGAAGTGTCTGGGCAGCCATATGTATTCCGCCTGTGATAAGGATAAAAACACTCCCCCAGTTTGTGTTATCTGTGGAAACAACCATCCCGCCAACTTCAGAGGTTGTAAATACTTTCAGGATTTAAAAATTGCCAAAAGCAGAACACATGCCAGAAGCCAACAACCTAATAATAATACCCCACCAGCTCCTGAAAACAACCACAACAACTTCCCGCCTCTGTCCAAAAACTACAAAAATATATATAATAATTACAATCAAAACTGGAAGCCAACAAACCATTCCCTTAACACTGAATCTCTAACTAACACAATTCTCACATCACTTTTAAATCTGATCCAACCCTTCCTAGGGCAAGTAAAACAATTCCTGTTAACCAATTTCTTACCGCTTCTCTTAAATGGATCATAACTCAAACAAAACACTAATTCAATTAAATATCCTGAACTGGAATGCCAATGGATTAAAGGCACAACAGACACTATTCACAACGTTCCTTGCAAGATACAACATTGACCTGGCATGTATCTCGGAAACTCACCTCACCAACAATGATAGCATCAAAATATCAGGATATTGTTGCTATCGCGCTGATAGAACATCAAGATTCGCTTCTGGTGGAGTCGCCATATTCGTAAAACGAAAAATCATTCATTATGAAGATGTAACCGTCAACACCACCAACCTCGAGACAGTTGCCGTCAAAATTAAATCACAAGAAGACAACTATATTAAAATAATCAGCGTGTACCGACAACCAAATAAGCAGCTTCTCGAAAATGACATATACAACATTTTCTCAGGCAACGAACCCACTTTACTGATTGGTGATCTGAACTCCAAAAGTACTATATGGGGCTGCAGAGCAGTTAATCCAGCTGGAGGCAAACTTGAAGCAATTGCAACACATGCTCTCCAGATACTAGCGCCTGAAGAACCTACATACTACCCATATCGATTAGACCATCAGCCGGATATCCTGGACATAATTGTTCAAAAAAACATTAATACGCAAATATTCCAAGAAGTTTATGCTGAGCTCAACTCTGATCATCTGCCGGTAATAATTTCATTTATAACAACATCTTCTCGAAGACGTATTGAACCGAGACTAATAAATGGAATAGTTGACTGGGACCTTTTCCGTGAGCACTTGGACAAAAATCTCAACTACCCTAACAAATTACTACGCCCAGAGGAAATTGACGAAACAATAACACACATCACAACTTGCATACAAGAAAGCGTGCAAACAGCTACAACTCCGCGAAAGCAACGAAAATATACTAACTATGGAACTCCTCCTATGTACATAATCAACCTGATAAAGCAAAAAATTCGACTGCGCAGAGAGTGGCAACGTACTCGACATCCAATAACAAAAAATCTAGTTAATAATTTAACGCATAGAATCAAAAGAGAACTGGATGAATACAAATACAGATCATATCAACAGCTCATCAGCACCTACGAACCAGGCGATCCAGGACTATGGAAAACCACGAGGAGGATATTACAACAGGTGCAAGAAATTCCTTCAATAACCACTAACAACACAGTAAATAACACTGATGAAGAAAAATCTGAAGCATTTGCTGACTACCTCGAAAAAACGTTTACTTGTAGCACTCATCAAGATCCATGTTTTGCAAATATAATACTCAACCATACAGAAACCCACTTGCCACTAGCTGGAGACCAAATGCATCCAACTTCACCTAAAGAATTAGTGCAGATAATCAAAACACTTCCACTAAATAAAACCCCAGGCGAAGATGGAATACCCAATATAATTCTTAAGCAACTTCCATGGAAAACACTAGCTTACCTAGCCACCACCTTGAATGCATGCCTAAGAACAGGCTACTTTCCCAACAAATGGAAGTATGCATTAATTCTTCTCTTCCACAAACCAGGAAAAAACAAAAAAGCCATCGACAGCTATAGACCCATTTGCCTGCTAACAACTTTATCGAAGCTATTCGAAAAAGTAATATATACTAGGTTAAAAGTTGAAACAGAGAGACTGCAGCTACTACCCGTCTTCCAGTTCGGCTTCAGAACAGGACATTCTACATGCCACCAACTGCAACGTATCGTTGAAATAATTGAAAAAGGGTATAGATCCAAGCAATATACAGCGACACTCTTCGTGGACCTAACACAAGCTTTTGACCGGGTATGGACCGAAGGTCTAAAATACAAGCTTGCTAATCTTAACATTCCAGAATACCTAAAGGCCATATTATATTCATATCTAGATAACAGAATGTTTGCAGTGAAGATTCATGCAACTGTTTCATCAACCAGACGCATTAGAGCGGGAGTACCACAGGGGAGTATCCTAGGCCCTATTCTATTTAATATCTTTACCAGTGATATTCCTCACACAGAAGCTGACTTAGCACTATTTGTGGATGATACTGCATTACTGACTAAGAGCAACAACTTACTAGATGCAGTAGTACAACTACAAAATGCAGCGAATGTACTGGCAAGATGGTTCAAACGTTGGAATCTAATGATAAATCACGAAAAATGCTCTGCGAAGACATTCACTCTTAGACATGTCTACGAACCACTACCATTAATAATAATTAATAACAAAGCAGTCAAGTGGCTACATAAAACAGAAGCAGTGAAATACTTAGGGGTGTACTTAGACACTCAGCTCACCTGGTGATTTCATATAAATTAAAAATTAAACGAAGGACATACAAGGTTGATACAATTCTATCCGATCATTAACAGAAAATCGACACTAAAACCGGACTGTGCCATGTTGCTCTATAAAACACTAATACGGCCACTAGTACTCTATACCTGCGTAATCTGGGAAAACACATCTAAAACAAATCTACTAAGAATCCAATCACTTCAGAATAAAATTCTTAGAATTTCAGTGAACGCCCCCTGGTATGTTACTAACAAGCAATTACATACAGAACTAGGTTTGTCAACGATAACGGAACATATAAAAAAACTAGTCGTAAACTTCCATGCTAATATCTGTTCAACACTATCAACTTGGCCAAAGGAAAATACATACAAGACTGAAGCGTAACCTACCACAAGACATTTTTCTAAGCCCAAGTGACAGTGATAGTGATAGTGATAATGCCTAAACGAATGACACAATTATTGCATTGTTTAAATTAAGGGCCTTTTAAAAATTTAAGGTGAGATTACCTACTCTGTTATTCTGTTATAGTAATCATGTAACACTACCATGCATAGCAAATTAATTTGTTGAACTGGTATAATATCTTAAATAAAATACTTTTCACGTGCGAGCGATATTAGTTGAGATATCGAACGCGAAAGGAAAGCGTGAAGGGGTCGAGATTTTTTTTTGCGCTTCTTCGCTTGTATTTCGTCTGTTGTCCTATTTAGCAAAAAAGGTAGTTATTATAAAACATGTAGAGATTGAATATATCTGCAATTTGACTTATTATCAATTGAAATGTAACTAAAATTACTAACGGGTGTTCATTAATTATTCCGGCCAAGTTGCCTTTGAAGTATTTGTTGTATGAATAATATGTTGGTGGCACTGTAAGTCATTATGACAAGAGCTCACAATTATGTCAAATTCGAGGTTAGCAGGTTAGGTTTTGCGTCAGTTTGTGTCAAAACTGCTAACCTCGAATTTGACATAATGGTGAGCTCTTGTCATAATGACTTACAGTGCCACCAACATATTATCTATACAACAAATATTTCAAAGGCAACTTGACCAGAATAAGTAATGAACACACGTTACTTGAAGAGCGGACCAAAGTCGTCAAGTCAGCTCGTAATTTTGATTTCATGTATCGTTTTATTACATAAATAGCATAATAAACTTCATTACATTATTAGAATAATTATATTTCATAGAAAATCTTAGTTGACAACTTGAAATTGAAATTTCCTAAACCCACAACATTCCAAAAAGAAGTTTAAAATGTCGGTTCTTAAGAATTTTTACTACTAAACATTGTTCAAAGTACTACCTACACTTACAATCCAAACCTCAAGTTCATATGTGAGTTTTGCTGGATACGTATGACATGTTATTTAATTTATTCTGAAATATAAAATAGTTATTTACTATACAAGAGAGATGTTAGATCTGTCATTTTCAAAAATATTTTAGTAGGCAAATGTCATTATGTCATTCATTTGACACTATTTCAGTTAAGCAATGAAGCCGTTACGATTATATTTCATCAAATATGCGGCAACATTGATGTGTTGTGGTCTATTATGCATTCAGCATTTCAACCTTTTCGTCAATAAGAATTTTCCACTGCAGTCGGTCTTAAGCTCTGCATGGCAACTGAAAGTGGTTCGTCTAATTTTCCCCACGTGATATCAAGCCATAGTTTAGGGGATGTCCCTCTCCGGCCTTTACCATGTGGTTTTCCTTGTGTTAGTTGTAGCTATTAATTAATATTTTTTGTAGCTTGTACTTAAAGTTTATTGTAGATCATAAATAAATTGTAGAGCACAAAGTATTCTGAAAAAAGTGCTTTATTTTCATGTACCGTTAACGGGGGAGCAAAAAAATTAAACGCACTTTTTTTAAGATGGCGGAAATATCACATACGAAATCTTGGTCGACAACTTGAAGTTAAACTTTTCTGGACCCCCCCCCCCCCAAAAGGAATTTCAAATTTCGGTGCACTTTCAAACAAGGACTTTATTTTTGTACAGTCGTGTGCAAATAAATCTGGGACAGTGTTTTTTTCACATGCAGATTCAGTTAAGAATTTGAAGAATATTTCCATGGATTTCCTCTTATCAGAGAGAGTTACGGGTTTCAGTACCTGTTAAAGTTTAATGTAACTCTTTGTGATAGCAGGAAATCCATGGAGATATTCTTCAATTCTTAACTGAATCTGCATGTGAAAAAAACACTGTCCCAGATTTATTTGCACACGACTGTACATAGTGACTGGACTACTAATCCAATCAAAATTTTACATTTTTTATGACAAATTAAATGTAGACCAAAAATTAATTATAAAAGTTAATCGAATTATGAAATGTGGTAGAGGCGTATCAAACATTTTTGAAAAAGTGGGCACCTTGTTCGGTTTATACGCCACTGGAATTTCATTTTGATATAAAGGTAATAATCAAAGGTCTTGATTTTATTAAATTTCCCCCAGTCTGCTCAGAAGAGATTAACTTAGTTAAAGAAAAAAATCAATACCCTGTATGATGGTAACCGTTGGGTTAAGTAGATATGCTCATATATGCTTTTTGCCGTATATTTAAATGTATAACACGCACGCGAAACCGTGACCTACCTTTTAGATGTACCTTGTAGAGGATGCTCAAAATTTGTAAAGTTAAAAATTTCGGATTTTTAAACGAAACACCCTGTATATTTTAGTATTTTTTAATTCTTTGTAATAAGCGTTCTTTTGATATTGTACTTCGTACCCTTCAACTGAGTCGTTTTTCAAATATTTAAATTTTAACATTAAATAGAGACAATTTCGGTCCCACAAGATGCTTTATTTAAAAGGATAGTAAACAGGCGCCGTTAAAATGCTAATTTAAACATTTGAACTCTCCGAATATAACATAACACCAGGATTAAAAAATAAAAGTAAACAACAAATGCATGAATACATTAATTGCGGTACCTATCAAATGAAATCAAATTTAGAAAATCTGCTTTACTCGGAACTTACACAGCAAGTGGTAAGTTTGAAACTAAAAATTTCAAAAACAACAAAGGAAAAAGTAGTTTGGGAATGATTTTTCTATATTAACGGCGCGATGCGGCATAATGAAACTACCGTTTGATATTTTGCTATTTGTCACGTACTGCTGTACATCAAAAATTGCAGATCTGTTGCTTACTTAGAAGTTAAGTAGTTTTAATGTAGTAATTTTCTGGGAGGAATACTAAATTCTGCAGATTTGCTAACATTACGAAGAATACGAGAAACTGCGGTTCAATACAACTTACAAGATTCGAACAAAATTAACTAGCTACTTCATAAAATAATTCGTTTTCATATTTATATATTTTACGAATGTTCAAAATTATGTACAAAATAGTCACCAATATTATAATAATAATAGTCATGTCTTTATTGCCTCTCAAATAAAAGTAGAGAAATTCATTTACAAAAGAATAAAACAATATTTGCTAATAATACTAAAATTGTAAAAAGAAACACTTAGTAATGCGTATTACATCAATTTGCAATTAAAAGCCGCACAGCTAGCCGGTGGGATTCGAACTGGCGCTCCTGCGGAATCCGATTGCTCGTCAAATGCTTTAAACGCGTTAAACTTAATACGTTCGCTTTTGGCTGTGTTATAAAGGACTTTATCTGTATCTGTTGGGTTTTATTTTCGTCAAGGCTATAAACCTGGGCTCTGTGCAGATTATTATTTTTTTCTATTCCTGAGTTAAAGCAAAAATAGACAACATTTTATTTTTTAAGGTGCTCACCCTGTATATATTCGACCAAAAGGTCGAGCAAAGTAGTCATTTAATTCGCATGCAAAATATCGTGTTCATCATCATTAGCACTCCAACCTTATGTGAGCCTTGGCCCTTGGTCTCTTCAAGAATCTTCCGCCATTGACTTCGACTTCTTACCTTTGCTGTCCACTTGCGCACTCCAATGTTTCTCAAGTCTTTTTCGATCACATCCATAGACCTAGTTTTTGAGCGTCCGACTGGTTTATTCTTCTCTTTATGTGCCTTATCCGTTACGGACGTTGGCTATCAGCATAGCAATTTCGATTTTGTTTGGGGCACTCCTAAATAGTTAAACAGATGTGAGTCCGAACCATTGTCTCAAGTTGTGAAGTCAAGAGTGTCTTCTCCTACCAGGACTTCTCCTGCTATATATCTTTCCCTGAACTACTAACATGCGGTATTTCTCATGCCTCATTATATGACGGAGGCATTCGAGTTTCCGGTGTTTAATTGTGAACGTAATTTCTTTTTCTTTGCGGATTCAGCGTAATACTTCCGCGTTGGTAACGTGGTCGGTCCAGGATATTCGGAGAATGCGTCGATACACACATCTCATAAGCATCAAGTTTCTTTATCAAACTTTCTGTTAACGTCCACGCCTCCGCACTACACTCTACAGAGCAAGACATGGAACACATAGCACATAACTATTTTTAGAGAAAGGAACAAATCTTTGTTTATGAACATGCTTCGCATGTTATTGAATGAAGCTCTAGCTTTCCCAATTCTCGATCGGATTTCTTGGATTGATTCCATCTTGCATTGACTATCGTGCCAAGGTAAACATATGAGTCTGCGTGATTATTCAGTTAGTTATTTAACATTAATTATTGAGTATTTCCTCGGTTATCCATTTTTTCTTCATTTTGTCCCGTTTTAAGAAAGTTGCGCATGTTGTTTGAATTTAGTATATTTTATTTCATACTGATGTCAAAAATGACATTTTTCGGATTATTTATGGTACAAAAAAGGGAACATTAAAGTCTTAGTACTTTAAAGTAAAATATTAAAGTTCAAGTACTTTAAAATTATACGTCAGTTGTTGACATGAAATTTGAAATGATTTACAACTTTTTATTTACAATTCATTAAACTGGCAGTATGAAATAAACCGTTGTATTCACCATGAACGAAAAGTATTATTAAAGGTCCTCGGCCGTAAACAACTTTCTCGTTCTTTAAAATGCCACTTTTTGTTCTAGATAAATAAACTACTATTATCGTATCCCATTTTTTTTTCTTATAGCTATTGTTTTTTATTGTTTTATTTCATTGTTTAGATATGCCTGTACTTGTTTAATGTTGGGGTTAGAGAGCTTCTTTATGTATATTGTGTTATTGCCGACTTTTTTTTTTAGACGTTTCAAATTTACAATTGGATTATGGTCTGACGCCCTCGGCGAGGAAAGTAAAAAACCAAAACGAGCACACCAAAATCTTATACGCAATTTCTTTAAATGTTCGAATATTTCTCTTTCTGTTTTCTGGGCATTAAAGCTACACGCTGCCTACTATTAGAAAATTTAATAATTTTAACTTTTTAAATGGAACACCTTGTAGATCTCCCAATTAAAAAAAGACCCTTTAATAAGTTATCTTCTGATATTTCATTTAAAACTTTACACCTCTAAATTTCACTATTTTGCAGATTTAATTTTTGTCTCCATTTTTCGTTTTTTGTGTTTTAGCAGTGGTTGGATTTTTATCTTTTAAACTTGGTTTTCTATTGTGCTTGGAGAGTTGAAGTGTTTAAATTAGCATGCTAGGTCCCGGGTGGTGTAACTTGAACAAGCTTTCACGTTCGATCAGCAGAGTTAAGCAACGCTATCTCTGGTCAGAACTTGGATGGGAGTTCCACTGTTGCATCTCTCGGCTCCTCGTGATACGGCTGTCACGGAAATAGGTGGTCCAGGCGGTCATAACAACATCATGACAGTCGTTAGTGGGGTTGGAAGTCCCCATAAATGCACAGCGACGCCTATAATTGGCCTAACGGCTGTTGGCTGAGTGCGAAATAAATAAATAATGGTGTCTGTTAGTTATCCCTGTAAATAATACTATATTATGATACTAGTGTATAAGTACGCCTTTAAAGCACGTGCGACGAGTTTAAGAGCACTACGCAAAGCGTAGTGCTTTTAACGTAGCTAGTGCTTTAATGGCACTTATACAGGTGTATCATACGCTATTTTTTCTACGACCGTAACAGAAATATAAAAACTTAGTTCGGTGCCACTAATGGCAACTTGCAAAGAAGACGTAATTCCGGCGCTAATATTAAGACTGCAACAAAAGTCAATTTTGACAATAGAAACTGTGCAAAAAGTTGTCATTTTGACACGATCTTAGAAAATAGTATATTAAAGTATGAGTGGATAACAAGGTCTTTAAAACACGCGCGAGTTTTCGAGCACGACGGCGTAGCTCGAAATAAAGCAAGTGTTTTAAAGACCAGTTATCCACGAATACTTTACGCTATTTTTTATTATACCTGCAATACTGGAAATAAATTACGCACTAAAAACTTAGATATAATTTTTGTCGTGATAAATCGAGAGAGCATAATAATATTGCTGCCATAGTTACGAGAATTGTTTACGTTTTTGTCGCGTCCACGTCCGTTGTTGCATTCAGTCGTTTCCTTGACAACCTTTAAAGCTCGGCGAGCTTTAATCGCCTGTTTTCGCACGCTCAGGCGTGCTTTAAACGGCGATTCCGATGCAGGTATAATAAAATAGTATATTAAAGTATGAGTAGATAACAAGGTCTTTAAAACACGCGCGAGTTTTCGAGCACGACGGCGTAGCCGGAGTGCTCGAAATAGAGCAAGTGTTTTAAAGACCAGTTATCCACGAATACTTTACGCTATTTTTTATTATACCTCCAATACTGGAAATAAATTACGCACTAAAAACTTAAAAATAATTTTTGTCGTGATAAATCGAGAGGGCATAATAATATTGCTACTATAGTTACGAGAATTATTTACATTTTTGTCGCGTCCATGTCCGTTGTTGCATTCAGTCGTTTCCTTGACAACCTTTAAAGCTCGGCGAGCTTTAATCGCCTGCTTTCGCACGCTCAGGCGTGCTTTAAACGGCGATTCTGATGCAGGTATAATAAAAAATTCATTAAAGAAATTTTTCGAGAATACAAAAATATACAGGGTGTTGCATTTTAAAAATTCCGTAAATAGGTTCCAATTCTGTTCAAAAATTAAGAAAGCGACAACGTGGCATTCTCTGCGATAATTACCACGGTAATGCTGTTTAGTGGAAAATTTGGTGAGAATTGTAATTTTAATTTTAAGTTTTTGCTAAGTGTATAATTTTTCAGTTCATGTAAATTCTGTTATTCTAATGTATACCTATTTACAATAAAAAAGCTAGTATGAAAACAGAAGTTTTAATTAAATAACGGCGAATAAATTTTTTCTACAGCCGTGATTTTAAACTGTTTCCAAGGGTCATATGCTATGTGCTTTATGTTGTCTATAAAACACGCCATTCCATTTAAAGCACGGAGTACTTTAAGAGTTTATAAAACCTTATTTGTGAAGATTAGAAGTACAGTTATTATATCGGACCGATTTGTATGCGGAGCCCCGAGTGCCCGATTGGAGAGGGAGGGAGGCGATGGCCCCCTTGGAGAGGGGCGGAGCCCCTAGGGCACCCTTGGAGAGGGGTGGAGCTCCAAGAACCCCCCTGGAGAGGGGCGGAGCCCCGAGGGCACCCTTGGAGAGGGGTGGAGCTCCAAGAGCCCCCTTGGAGAGGGGCCGAGCCCTGACGGCTTCTTTGGAGAGGGGCCGAGCCCCGAGGGCCCCCTTGGAGAGGAGCGGAGTCCCGAGGGCCCCCTTGGAGAGGGGTGGAGCCTCGAGGACCGCTTTGGAGAGGGGCGAAGCCCCGAGGCCATTTAAGCTAACAAACTCCTAGGCTGTAGAAAAAATATTGAAGCCAACTCGTGTTTTACAGTTTAAAAATCTCGGTCGACCATAAAATTCTCGCTTCGCTCGAATTTTAACATGATCGACCTCGATTTTTAAACCCTCTGTAAAACACTAGTTGCCTTAATAGCTATAATATTTCAAAATAGTAATTTACGATACAAGTGCGTAAAGCTACTCTTTAGGTACGAGTGGGGTAGAGTTAAAACGCGAGTGAGCGAGCGTTTTAAGCCCCACGAGTGACTAAAGATGCTTTACGCATGTGTATCGTACAATATTTTATCTACGATAGAATCTAGAAAACGCGGTAAATATGAAAAAAAAAATTAAATGTAAATTCGAATTACCAGCAACCGGTCTTAATTTTGGGTGTTTTAAAAATTTTAAAACACGTTGCTACTCACAACGTGTCTAATGAAATCTTTTAAATACGTTACTACTGACGACGTAAACTAATGAAAACATGTTATTAAACAGTCGTTTTACAAACTTAAAACTGACAACTAAAAGGCAATTTTACACACTGTCGTAGATAAAATACATTAATGGACTGTACTTTTAGATTTGAAATAAAAACAGCAAGAAACGTTCGTCTTCATCATTATCTAGGTCATTGTTGGAATATTATTATTACTGGTTTTGCCCATACCTTTTGCCAATACGTTTTAAAAGTACCTCTTCTGAATATGCAATGATGTGTTGCCGCACAGGAGTGTAACTAGGTAATGGCCCCTATCTACAAATTTGTAACACGGTATGTAATAATAAAACAATTTGTGCTATTACCAATATAGCATATTTTTTTATACTGGTCTGGTAGCAACTAGAGTTTCTATATTATAACTAGTTACTTATAACTTACCAACGCCTGTTATTCGTGTTATACATTTGGAAGTACTGAAGTATATTGTTGCTGGCACTGTCAGTCGATGTCAAATTCGAGATTAGTAGATTAGGATTTTCGTCAGTCTGACACAAACTGGTGCAAAACCTAACCCCGAATTTAACATAGACAGCGTTACCAATACACTTCAGTACAGCCAAACATATAAAAAGAATCACAGCATTTTTAAAGCAAATAGTTTGGGGTAATTATTCAATATAATGAAAATAGTTCTTGTTCAGTATACAAAAAATCTGGTGTGATACACGCACACAACTTCCTTTTACAGTGATCTTATAATTAGTCAAAAATTTGATTTTAAATTTTTAAGCATTTGTCAAAATTTTTCAAAAATTAAAAATTTTACAAAAACGGTACAAAATAGAGTGTTAGTTCAAGAGACAAATTTTCTCTAGAATTTTAAGCTGAATAATAATATACCGGGTGTTCTATTTAAAATAGGAGTTAATAAAAAAAAATTTTTTTTAAAACCGAAAGAAACCCATTTAGAAGTATTTAACTGGAAAATCACCTATCTCACATCAATACACATTAAAAATGCAATAAAAAACGTAAAGTTTGAAAAAAATCGTTAGAGCCGTTTTTGAAAAAAAACGAAAAAAAAAATTAAAAATCACAAGAGTAAACACCTACTTCCGGTTATGAGAATTTTCTTCAAAAACTTGGTGTCGCATCTACATAGTCCACAAAACTTATATATGAAGTTTCAACGCCATACCTCTTTCCGTTTTTGAGATATTCTGTTCACAGACAGACAGACAGACAGACCAATGAAAAAAATATGTTTTTTGGGATCAGGGACTCTAAAACGTGAAGATCTGTTGAAAACTCAATTTCGAATTATTGGGGCGAATCCAATACTTCCTTTATTGTAAAAGGAAATAAAAATGTATACCACATACAGCCAGTATTTGCGTTTATGGCCTCGCTAGTTCACGTGTCTGGCTCTAGCGGGCTCGACCGTGATGTACACTTGTGCTCATAAAAATGAAATACACACTTCCTGTTGGACTGATTTGAAAAATCGTATTATTCGCATTATTAAATAAATTTTTTATACGATATTTTTATTTAACTATTTTCTTGTAATGTAATACAACAAACAATTTCACTTTATTGATGTTTCAAACCAATCGGTATTACAAAACTAAAATATTACCAAAGTCAGTCCAACAGTCAGTGTATTCCATCTTAATGAGCACAAGTGTACTAGCTCGACCCGGCCAACCCGTAAGTAATTTCTTTCTGAACACGTGGTACTATTGTCACCAAAATGTCACCTGCCTTTGCATCCTTAGCTTACGTTGTCTATACTAAATTTCAAATAAGCACGCAGTACTTGTAACTAAGTAGTAATCAAAACTATACCCGTGATTGGTCGAAACAAAGTCATCATTACGACCATCTGAAAATCAAATATATTTAAAACGCTGTCAATTTGACAGTAGCTATGAATCCTGCAAGTATAAAAAGAAAACTGATAAAATAGTGGACAGAAATTCTGGCATACAACGTTCAATTGAATTATAGGACAAAATTATTGTAACACACGAGCTGTTAAACAAACTTATATTTTCCTAGTGTAAAACTGAGTTTGAGTGAGCGCCACCTACTGCATTCTTATTTGAAATTTAGTATAGGTTCGGGTTAAATAACTTTGTTTCAAATGAAGTCCTTAACATTATATAAAAACGAGTATAAAAATGGAATCTACCACAACTTTTAAGAAATATCTTGCCATGATAATACGTGATCGAGATTTATCGATTCGACGTATGAATGTTGTATAACAGAAACTAGCTTCTAATAGCTCCCATAAATTTTATTGTATGTAACCTACGTTTAATTGTTTTTGAAATAATGGATACAAATCGATTGCTAAATCATCTAGCTTTATTTACATTTCAGTACTAATCCACATAAATATTCGCGTTTTCAATGAACAATTTGTAATATAACATACACAACCATAAAAATTAGAGAGTTATAGCAGTATAACCTTTACTTGCTCGTAAAACCCATTCATTTTTGATAGATATTCAGAGAATGGGAGGCACTAAAGTGCATATAGATCCATTATCTTATAGCACTTACGCCGCAAGTGTAATCAATATTTATTGAAGGTATTTGTGATTCATATACGGAGAACAGCTGTAGCTGTAGTATGTATATCAGCTACCTAGTTTTAAAATCATCACACTGTTTTGTGAATTTACAGCTTATTCTGGTATACATAAGTATGTATGGTTCTATCAGAAACTTTTTCACTGCTGTACATAAGTAATTTCTTCAAGTACCTATTTTTCCCAGCCATAAAATAATATAAATAAAGAACAAACATGTTTATAGCCATCATTCATGGACGTTTATGTTTTAATGTTAGAACGTAATAATTTACTCAGATTTCATATGGGTGTCCACTTTCAAACTGAAACGTAGGGATTTAACATTGTTTTTAGCAGTTTCATGGATTCCTGGTCGCCAATGCAAGCTACAGAAAATAATTTGTTATCAATGGAAAGAGAAAATTATTGCGCATTTAATTGTATTAAAAAATAAACTATTTTTGTCAATTTTCAGTAGAAATATAACAAGTGCTTGAAATATTTCCATAGGGAAATTTTTTAAGCACTCGTTATATTTTGATAGAGAATATCACGAATGAAAAAACACAGTAAAGAAAACATTTTTATTAAAAAAATTACGAAACTAATATCTAAGTACTAATAGTTTACGGTTTTTTGTGATGACAGTGACATAAGTGCAAATTTTCCGGTAAATTTCCGATTATAAATTTTCGCCGTTATCATGGAAATTTTCCAACTAAATTTGCATAAGGGATATTCTCATTGAAAAATATTAATCCAAAATTTTCATGTCTTTAAATATGAGTTGCCTTGACTTGAAAAAATTTGACAGCTATACTCAAATTAAAGTACGTTTTTTTCCTATAAAAATTTTCAAGGTCAAAATAAAATTGGCAAAACGGATTTTTTAAAATTATTAGAACATTTATTTTCCTCAGGTTTTTCTATAAACGACTTGTGTCATTTTGACATTTAAAATTAAATTGTCAGCTTTTCTTTTTTGAAAATGAATAATATGCGCAAAAAACGGAATCTTTTAAAATTAAATGCAAAAAAGGCAATTCTGAAGTGTGCAGAGGAACTGTTGGATCTGCAGCCTAACATGCCAGAAGAAGAAGTTTACGAAAGATTACCTAAAAACAGAACTCCTTTAATGCCAGATTTTAAATTTCCCACCAATTTTTAGTTCTAAAAATTTACTAAGAGAAATTCTACCAACATATATATTTTAAAGGAATCCAAGTAATGCCAACATAAACCCTAAATCCTTTGACCTTCAAAACTTTTATAGGAAATAAACGTACTTTAATTTGTTATTTGATGACATTCAGAGTTAGTTCAGCAGTTTTTACTTTATAAAATGAACATCACAAAATGTTAAATAATCTGTCTATATTGTTAATGATAAACAAGATGGTTGTGTGTAAAGACCAGTCTGTAAAGGAAGAATGGTGGTGTTGTCGTAATAATGAAACGAAACTAGGGAATCACAGATTAAACTAAGAAGTTTAAATTATAATTATCTATAGCCAGATATTCGTTAATCACGAAATAACGAAGTATTAGACTTTTAAGAAGTTTGTCATAAATTTTTGTTATATGTCTAATTAGATATTTCTTGAAAATGTCTGTCTATAAAACGTATCTAACATTAGTTATAATCTCAATATTTATTTATTCTGGCACTTAAGATTGATTGTGGTATAATTTCAGTACTCAACGAATGGCGTTATGGAAAATGTACTGTACTACAAGAACCTCTTACCGCAGGAAGAAAAGATAATCATGACAGCAGAGTAATATTTCGTCTTCTTTAAACTACTAATAATATAATGTATTTAGTCATTGATTTAAATAATAAATAAATATTTATTTCTAACTAGTCTTTCATTTAGTAAGATATATTTTGCAGTATTGTCATAAGTTTATGGACTATAAATAAAAATATTTAGCTGATGAAGGTTTCGAGTTATGGACAATAGAAACAATCACTTGTACTAAGTAATGCAAAGAAGTTGAAGATAAACCCTTATATCGCTCTGCTATCTGCAGATTTGTAACCATCCTATAAACCAACGTTCGTCGCAGAAATTACTAAAAGAAAATTTTTGATCTGCCGCTGTCATCTTTATCGTCCCACTGACGCAGTCCTGAAAGGTCTCCAGTCATATTGTATGTAGACGATGCAAATCTGGCAGGTGGCTGATAATTTACTTACTGCCCCAGTTAAGTTATATATGTGTTATTATCTCGTATATCAAATGTGATTTACCGCTAATTTAAAATTTACTAAAATAGCATTTTACATGGATAAATTACCTCAAACTTTATATGTGTTATTATGTGCGAAAAAAATTACTACTGCCTGTGACAAAATAAAAGCTGCACACACTAGCTTCAGTGACATTCGTCAATGTGTGTCATTTCTTTCAGTTCCTTGTAGTACTTTGCATCATTCATTATTGGTTTGATGTATTTCAGCCGTGGTCGTTCTCTCTGGTTCTTTCCTTCTACTTGTCCTTCTATGATTGTGTTTAGCATGCTTTTATTTCGTAGGATATGGCCTATGAATTGGCATCGTCTTTTTTGTATTGTCTTGATCAATTTCTTTTCGTTGCCTACGCAAAGAATATACATCACTAAAAACTAAAACGAATAAACAGAATTATTTTCAAAAAATACAATATAAATAGAAATAAATAAATAAATAATAAATATATATAAATATAAACTGTCATTTAGGAACCTGTACCAAAAACAAACATTCTAGTTGGTAAAGCACGTATGAAATCATTTACAAGATTATCTAAATCTAAATGTTCTAAGTCCTCTATAGTCTATACAATGTGTATACCCGGCCTACTCAAATTCTGAAAAAAACATGATGCTAAAATATTTACTTCCCAATTAATTCTATAGCCAAGGTGTAAATAAAAAAGTTCGAGGGGTTTATTTAGTCTAACTAATTGAATTGTTATTTTACTTTCCAAGTTTTCTTACAAAGCATAAGAGTGGAAAATATGAAATCAAACCTTAACAAAAAATAAAAGCTGCCACGGGAATTCACCACCGCCTACTGAAACGCATAATTTGGTTTATGTATTGATTAACGTACTGCGTTTTCTACTCTTATCTTCTTTCGATTATTATTAATTTTATCACAACAATTTTGAATCAAAGTATTGCTTGCAGAGTTCATATTTGCGTTCCTCCCTCGTTAAGATGACATCCAAGGAAATTAACTAAATAAACCTCCTATTGCGTTCCGAGTAAGTCATAGCGTGTTTTGTGCACACTGCACCTGAGCATAAATGTGCAGTGGGTTACCGGAGTGCTTTAATATTATGTTTTGGCATGTCAGCGCGGTAGTTTGACTGTATGTTTAAAATAAATGCGGAGTAGAAACAGCTATTCCCTGTGTGGGTTGGTATTTAGATTTATTATTAGTTAGCGTTGTCTTTTACGAGAAAATATAACTGTTAATTGTTGAATTACGTGTAAACAAATTAGCTTTTTATTTGCGTAAACTTTTGAAGCGAATATTTTCAGCTTAGCACCTCTACAGGTCAACATCTGGCTCATTCAACAGACTTTTCTTTACCATGACTGAGGCAAGTAAAGTAAGAGGGATCTCATTGCTACTGAGTTAGCTGGCAATAAAAGAGGGAGAGACGCCTCATTACAAGTTGATCCTCAACGAAAATTTTTCATCACTCGCCTACCGTTTCTGTACAATTATTGGACCCTGACTGTGTCTGAAATTCTTGTGGCTTCAACACGGAAAGTCCCAAATCTCTTCAGTGTTTCTGTGAATATATATAAAACTAGGAATTACAACACATTTGCCGTAATACCACAACAGTGGATGTTATAATATTCATAATGACTGTGGTAACATGGTGTAAGAACACACTATTTTTGATTGTAGAAACATATAGAAAGTTCAGGTGATTTGACTGATCTAACTACACTATAAATAATAAACTTCTATTTATTCAATTTATTATTTCATTCAAATCCAGATGTTGATTTTCTGATTCCCACATCTCCAGCGAAGTCTGCATCACTGTATCCTGTCATCCTTGCTCCCTCTAAATCTTCATCAAATACTAAACCATAGTCTTGAGTTCCTTTGAGGTATCCGAGTATTCGTTTAACCATTGCCATCAGTGACTTTCTGAAGAATTTTTCATGTATCTGCTCAACAAATTTGTTGCAAATTTGCAATTTGCTGTCCGGTCTGCTCACCGATTCTAACACTAGTAGATTTCCTATTGCTTCTCTATAGGGTGCTCTTGTTGGTGTATCATTTGGTGTTGTAACTGGTTTACTTCCTTCAGGGCCGTTCCTAGCTTCTTGGCCGCCTGCGTGAAAAATAAAATAGCCGCCCCCTCCTCCAAGCAATTAAAAAATATATTTACGTTAAAAAAAATTATTAATAACAATTTTATAAAATAAAATAAAAAGAAATACTCCTATAAAATAAAATTGTACAAATACAAAAAAAAACAAAACAAATACAAAGTTTAATATCTTAGAATTTAGCTTTTCTAGCTTTGACAGACGCAAAAGTGGTCACAAGGTTCTTGACATCAATTGCTTCTGCCAAGTCTCTCTCTATAGAGATAATAGAAAGATCTGACAACCTTTCTTGCTTCATGGCCGAGCGTAAAAAGTTTTTAATTATTTTTAATTTTGAAAAAGACCTTTCTGCTGACGCAACTGAGACAGGTAAAGTCAGTAGAAGTCTTAAGGCAATTGCTGTATTTGGGAAAGTCGCAAGTAAATTATTTGTAACAATGTAGTTGAGAATTTTAGATGGTGTTTCAACAGATTGGAAATGTAATTTTAAATTTTTTAATTCATCACTTAATTCTACGGCGTTTACATCAGCCTCTTTTCTGACAGTGTCTTCTAATTTTAAGGATAAATCTGTACAGTGTTTTTTCATTGAATTATCGTCCATAATAGGAAATTCATAAATCACTTTGAAATTGTCACTGTAACGTTGTAATTGTTCAAAACGTTCCTGTATAGATACTTTGGCGGTATCCAAAATAGTAAAATAAAATTAATCTTACAATTCAACTTTGGGTCAAGTATAGGCTCATCAGAGGTTTCATAATCAAATTGTCTTTTTTTTTCGACGTGGACGAATTATATTAGTTGGGGGAAATTCCGTTGCTATATCAAGTTCTTCTGTAGCAAGTATTTTCGCCTCTTCTATAAACGCTTCAAAACTGTGGTCATTTCTTTTCTGTTCCAAATATTCTACTAAATTTTTTAACGCATTAGAACAATCTTTTAGATTTGTATTCACACCTTGAAGCATCTTATTGACGGAATTAATTTTAGACAGAACATCATGCCAAATAATTACAGAACAAACGAATTTAAAACTATTAATTTTTAAGGCCAATGCTTGGGCTTGTTGTTTGGTGTTAATGTCGCGTGATTTGTCATTTACAAGTTCTTCTAAACTATCATAAATTTTCCCTAATTGATATCGCAGAGGTGTAATAGCTTTAATTCTACTTTCCCACCTAGTTGAGCTAACAACTTTTAATGTGAAAATTGGTACATTAGTTTTAAGTACATTCCATCCATATGGCGAAGAAGAAAAATATGTATATAATTCTTGTATAAGATTAAAGAACTCCGATGTTTGCAAGGTAACATTGGCAGAATCATTAACCAGTACATTTAGGGTATGAGCAACACAAGGTACAAACATTGCTCGAGGATTGATATTTAAAATTCGGCGTTGCAATCCTACATGTTTTCCGCTCATATTTGCACCATTATCATAACCCTGTCCACGCATATTGTAGATATCCATATTAAAATCTTTCAAAAGTTTTATTACAAAATCGTATACAACCTCACCAGTCACATCAATAATAGGAAAAAATCCGAGAAAATGTTCACAAATTTTAATTTGTTTATTATCATCTATTATAACAAATCGAACAACGAATGAAATTTGTTCGGTATGACTTGAGTCTGGGGTTGAATCTAGAATAATTGAATAATATTTTGCTTTTGACAATAACTCCCTAATTTGTTCTCTGATTTTATTTGCTGTAAGTGAGATCAATTCATTTTGTAATCTATTTCCTAAATAATGAGGCATACGTTTATGTGAAATTTTACTGATTTGAATATTTTTTAGAGTTCCGAAAGAACTGCATCAAATTTTGCAAATGTTTCAACCGTCTTCAAAAAGTTTCCATTGTTTGATTCGAATAATTTATTGGATGACCCACGATATGCTAAACACTGTCCTGCCAATAATAATATAATTGCAACAATACGTTCTAAACATTACACCAATATTGTTGTTTCAAATTAAAAATACGTTGTTCTTGGTGATCGATTGTTGTGTAAGTACTCAATCTTTTTTCTAATTCAGTCCATAATTTATAATTTTGAATATGATCAGTTGATCGTTCGTGTCTGGATAAATTATTAGAAAGATGTTTCCAATCTGAAAAACCAGCATCTGTTAACTGAATATTTTTGGTCCCAAAAATTTTGCAACAAAAGCAAAAAACGCAATTTAACTTAATGGAATAAATTAGCCACATACGAGGTATTTTTTCACCATTTGCTAATGTTTGTGTATAATAATGAACCGAAAAGCGCCCTTGTTCTGTTAAAGGAAATGAAAAATTTTTTACTTGTGTAGGTCCCATTTTTACTAATACTTCAATTGTTGAATTATCAAGTGATTTAGGCCATGAAGCTGGATCTTCTAAACTCCCACTTTCAATGTCCTCTGGTTCTTCTGGAGTACAAGACTCTGCCGAAGTCGATTGAATCTGTGGCTCTATGGGGACGACTTGCTGACTGTCAGGCGTTGAAACAAAAGGATCTCCAGCCGTGCTTCCACTTTCCTCCTCTGCTCCAGGAGTTTTCAAAAATTGTTGTATAGAGCCCCGCAACTTCTCTTTTTCAGTTTTTTTAGACAGTTGTCTTTTTCTGTAAGCGGCTCCAGAGAGTCTTTTAGTTCGTCATCGTTTCGAGCTTGACATCTGAATAAATTTAAAAAAGTTTTGTTTTAATTTACTTCTAGATTACAGTCTTAATAGACTATCAAAGCAGCTATTACGTGAAAATCATATAAATTAAAAAAACGTATATCAATAGCTTACCTTTAATAACCAGGCTCTACAACACACGTTTTATTATGATGAAGTATGATAGAAGTAACTGCGTAATATAGATCTTTAATCAGTACCACAATATTTTATTTCCATATAAGGGCACAAAAATAACAATGGGTCTCAGTATTTTACACCTACATATTGCTTCCACCATTCACAAATGAACGCATTTTTTCGTCGGGTGATATTTATACCCTCGGTAAAATACGTCACTCGGGATTTACTTGAATTAGTACGAACCAATTCGGGACTTCACAAGCAAGATTTGATATGATTTTACAGATTCCTATCTTAGTTTTTTGTCGTATTTTGGACATTGGTTGATAGAGGGTGCTAATTATTTGAAAGGGAAAAATGAAAACACAAATTATTGGTAATAGTTTCAAATTTATTATTGATTTTGTGTTAAAATATCTGTAATAAACGCAAAAAAAAACAAAAATTGGGATTTCGACTAACAATAAAGTGGTGTTTGTTTTTTGTTCGTGGTTTGCATTTTTCAGAGATATTTTATTCTCAAATTACTTATTTTTTTAATTTAAATTTGTATAAAATCGGTTTCGAGCGGCCGCCCCATGCAATCGGCCGCCTGCGTGATGGACACGCAACACCCCACCGGTAGGAACGGCCCTGACTTCCTTTCATGTTAAATTTTTCTAGAACTTTGTTATTATATTTTTCTTGTTCTATGAATAATTTTCCAGTATATTCCTGTCTGATTTCCATGCCTAAGTAGTTCTGAACTGGTTCCTGCTTCATATTAAAATTTCTGTTCAAATGTTCTAACAAATTTTCAATTTCTTTTTCGTCCCTTGATGTTATTAATCCGTCATCCACATATATCACTAAAATAAGTTTTATTTCATTGTTTTTAAAAAACACACAAGAATCATTTCTTGATTGTTTCAAACCAAATTCTTGTAAAACAGTTAGAAACTTCATATTCCAACTTCTGGGTGCTTGTTTTAGACCATAGATTCTATTGTTTAGATGACATACTCTTGCTGTTCCATCTTCGAATCCAGGAGGCTGTACCAAATAGATTTTCTCTTGCAGATCGTTATTTAAAAAGACAGCCTTGACATCAAATTGTGTAAGTTTAATTCTGTTTGCGGCGACTACTCTAACACCCGTATTCATAGTCGTTCGCCAGCGACTCGCCGGCGAAACGCCGGAGTTTTGCCACGCCCCTTACGAGAATTAACCTTGCATAGTCGCTCGCCGGTAAAACCAAGGATGCGCGTTACTATGGTTTTCGGCGGAGCGCTGCATGCGCGAGCGACTATGCAATGTTAATTTTCGTAAGGGGCGTGGCAAAACTCCGGCGTTTCGCCGGCGAGTCGCTGGCGAACGACTATGAATACGGGTGTAAGTATTAATCTAATGGATTTAAACGGTGCCACGGGGCTGTAAGTTTCCATATAATACAGACCATATTTTTGATTACCTACATTCCTTGGCCACTAAACAAGCCTTGTTTAAATTATTTGGTTTTAGTTTGAATACCCACTTGTTGTTTATTGCTTTCTTGTCTTGTGGTAGATCGGTTAATTCCCAAGTTCCATTTTTCTTTAAAGCACTAAGACATCTCTTGCGCTTTTCTTTTGGGATATGTGTATACACCACAGTCCCAAAAATCTGAAGCTTTTAAATGCTACTAGCTTTCTTTTTGAAGTATAATTCAAATGGTGTTTTGTCAGGTACAGAGCTTGTTCTCGTTCGATTAAGGACATACACAACAGTGATTGTTGCCTCTGCCCATAATTTCTTCTTAAGGTTTTCTCCATGCAGTCAGTGGTCGGAATGTACCGGAACGGACCGGAACGGAGTTCCGGTTCGTGAAATATTATCAAGAGTCGTTCCGTCTCGTGAAATTTCATCAAAAGCCGTTCCTTTTCGTGAAAAATTTACCAAAACAAACCATTCCGTTTATTATTACACCCACGTTTTTTATGCTGAAATTGTTTGCGCGCCAGTGTCCTGCTGTTTGAAACCATCTGAATCGAAATCACACGTGAAACCAATTAATGATGACAACCCGCCATACGGCAATAGCTAGAAACTGCTCAAAAGCGTGTGACTTGATACTTTGGTAATCATTACTCATTATGCTCCATCCTCCATTACCTATTTTGTTCATTCTGCGTTTGACATAAACAGCAGAAAGGGAGAGCACAAAAAGGAGACTCGGTACCAAGAAATCTGGGATCTTTTTTAACTCTTTAACCAATGATTATATTGTTATTAGTATCAATATTATTAATAATTACCTATAATGTATTATCTGTTCTGTTACCTTACAATATTTAGAGTTTTGAATTTTGTTGAATTATTTTGATTTTATTGCCTAATTCTGAGTTATTCTAGAAGGAAATGAATACACTTTATTTTGTTTTATTTATACCGATCTTGTTTTTTTTGTAATTAGTCTTTTCGCTTTGAAATTAAATATTACATTAAACTGGTTTGTGTCGACTATTGACGGAAAAAACACTTATTATTATCAACATTATTATTATTTTCCGCGCAAATTTTCGCTTGCGCCCCCCCCCCCCCCCCCCCGGCAGCGTTCCGGTTCGTCAAAGTTTACATTCCGACCACTGCATGCAGTAGTGTTCTTGAAGCTTCAACCACTGTCCTGTTTTCCCTTTCTGCAGATCCATTTTGCTCTGGTGAAAAAGTAAATGTGAACTGTTGACGTATCATGTACTGAGCCGCGTAACCTGTAGAAAGTTCAGATGATTTAACTGATATATAACTACACTGTAAATAATAAACTTGTACTTAAATATTATTTCATTGAACAAATAACTCAATCTGTCACAATAACAACTATTTTAGACAGACTCATTTTTACCAACTTAACATGAACTTAACATACTATAGTCTAAGACCCATCGACAAAAATTGTTAGGTACGTAATTTTATTAAGAAAATATTTCATCTTATTATACTCTCTTAACGTAGCTGATAATTAATTCGGAAGCCAGCCTGGTTTTAGGTGGTGGAAAGAAGTAGAGATACATATATTTCTTATGTTCCTTCGGAAAAGTACAGAGTGATTGTTTAAAAACTGAATTGTAGCAGACCCTGGATAGCCTGAATCAGTTGGCAGTACTGAAGTGCATTGTCAGTCTATATCAAATTCGAGGTTAGTAGGTTAGGTTTGGTTTGTCATTTGACACACATGTCGCTAAACTTAACCTGCAAATCTTGAATTTGACATAGACTCACAATACACTTCAGTACTGCCCACTGATTCAGGCTATCCAGGGCCTGCTGCAATTCAGTTTTAAAAAAATCACTCTGTATGTTTAGTTAGGTGAAACTGGCCTGACACGTACCCTTTTTAAATTAGGTTATAATTTTTGATCTTTGACAAACATTTTTACTATATACTACTATATTGCTAGTAGAGCCTGGGAACGCGCGAAAACATTACGGCGCCGACCTATTCTCACTCTGAGTACTACGCGTCTCCTGCGCATGCCTGAGAATTCGAACTCCTTCTTTAGAAGCGAATTTTAAAATTGACCATGAGGTTCACTTCCCCCGCGCGGACGACGCGCTTGCGCACAGCTCACCAAATACATCGAAGAGTTGGTTGTCTATCTCACTTACGCTGTGACCTCCCCACTCATAGCAGCTAGCAATATAGTAGCATAAATATATCGTGTGAATAATATAAGACTATACATTGGCAACTTTATTTTAGCATCAATCAATTTACCCATGCTAGTAACAATTGTCGGTTTTTTCTGTAGTCACTGTGTTGTTATTTTGTTTACCAACACCATGGTAACATTAAGTAAATTCCCTATGTCTAATTCTGCATAATTCAGCCATGTAGAGTCTTACATTATTCGCATTAATCAATTTACCCATGCTAATAACAATTGTCGGTTTTGAAATTACAATGAAATAATCCAGTTTCAATTAGTTTCTGTAATCCTGTGTTGTTATTTTGTTTACAAACACCATGGTAACATTAAAACAGTAAATTCCCTATGTCTAATTTTGCATAATTCAGCCATGTATAGTCTTACATTATTCTCACTGTATGATTTTTAGCTATATGTGTATTTATCAAATGTCAAAAATTATAACCTAATTTAAAAAAAAGTATACCTGACATTTTTCAGGCGAGTTTCACAGAACTAAACATGACCTACTGGGGATACTTTTCCCAATGACCATAAGAAAATGAAATACCGAAAGATCGAATAATTTTGTAATAAGAGTCGCCTGTGATACATGTTATATCGATGGCTTAGCGCACAAACGTGTTAAGTGCAGTTTTCGGCTATAATGAGTTAACTGTGCCAGCTCATACATTTGAACTAAAATTTTCATATACACAAATGTGCTAAGTGATATCAAACGAAATTTAGAGATCCTGTATATAGTTTACTAAGAGTTGGGCAAACAGCCTGATTTGACAAACATTTTTGATCCAAATTAGTTAATTGACATATATCGAACAAAGAGGTTATGTGAACCAATCTTGCTGACTTGCTTTTGATGGGAGAGTTTTCAGAGCATTGGTCATTCTTAGGATCTATAGAACCGACTATTTGGAATATACGGTCAATTTAGTTAAAATTTAGAATTGCATGTGTGAAACTATCGGTCGTAGCATATTACAAAATATGCAAAAATGCTACATTTATCACACATGCCTTGTAAAAAGTGATCCAAACCAATCAAAATGTATCCCGCTGTTTGCCCAACTCTTAGTAACCTATATACAGGGACTCTAACGAAATTTAGAGTCCCTGTATATAGTTATATAAGAGTCGGGCAAACACAAATGTCAGCCGCCATTAGTGTTCCAAAAATAAATGATGCGTTCAAGGCCGGAGTTGTTTTTCTTAATATGTGTCACTTTGATGAATTTAATTACTTGTCAGTTTGACATTGTCAATAAATGGTAAACTTAATGCATTACGAAAACTACACTGGTAGGTATCTACCGTTTACCGATTGGTGGTCAGCTGATTTTGCAGTAGATAGATCGGATTGAGTAATTTACGAGCGGTTTTTTGGTGGTGTAGTAAACATATAACCTCTAAAAACTTGTCTTGTCATCGAATCGAACAATATTACGTACGTCATTTAATTGTCATTGCCATAGCCACCCTTCAAATTTCCATTTTAGATTACTGCGCATGCGCAGTGGATCGTAGCCAATCAAAAATTGAACCGCGTTTGCCCGACTCTTATCTTACCATATACAGGGACTCTAACGAAATTTAGCTTGTGGCGCCATCTGCCATTTGTGGTAAATACTTATAAACTACAGATTTCTAGACCTTATGTGTTAAGTATGATTTGTGAGCACTTACCACATTTGTTCTACAAATGTTAGATATACGCAGGTGGTTAGTGGGCAATTGTCACATTTGTGCTACAAGTAGAGAGGTTAGGTTGCCAGTTGTCAACAACTACCTACAGTGTTAAAGCAAAATAATTACTTTAAGTGCATTTTTAACCTTTATAGCCTAAAATGACGTCAAGGGGTAAAAAAATTCTTAGAATGGCATTAGCCAAAAATGCAGAAAAAGCTATCGGCCATACAGGTAACATTTTTATAAACAAAGTATATTAATGTATGCATTATTTGTAACATCATTTACCTCGCGGTGTAGAGGCTGGTGCTTTATGCGCTGGTATCTGGCTCAACTTGCCCCGGATTAGGGATACAGAGTTGGAGCGCGCCTTTGGTGCTTGCGCAGCAACCATTGTGTGAGGTGTGAGTCTTGGTGACGTGTCGACCTTGTTACTCTGTCTCTTAGGTCTGCGGATCTGAGTAGAGCACAGTAAATTTGGTGCCCAACTGTGAATGGTCTCACCGAGCCCGATTCCAATCGCCAAGGCTACGGAAAAATTCCGACCCCCGCGGGATTCAAAATAAAATACAACCCGTTTCTAAGATGTATATAAAAATTTTTTTTTTTGAGTTTGATCCATCATTGGCTTTCTACCTACCAAAAAAAGAACTAATGCTTTCAATGTAATGCGTACAATAATGCAAAATATAGGATTGTGGCACTAGAAGAAGACCATAGAAAACACAAAGAGAGAAAGAGTAAATGAAAATGAAGGAAGATGATAAGAAGCGTTCTCCTGAGGAAAAAGGGATTAATTTTCGTTCCATATCATTTGACCTTCAAGCAATTTGTCAGTACCACATGCTGGCGATAGCCAAATATTTTACAAGCTTAAACTTAATGTGGCATCATTTTCTGATACTTGTGGTGGACAAAATCGCAACAAATTTGCGGCTGCCGCAATGCTGTTCGCAGTAAACAATATTGATCACCTACACACTATCGATTTAAAATTTATGGAATCTGGACATTCCTATCTAGAAGCCGATTCAATGCATGCGACAACACTGACAGGGCTAAGCGGCACAAAAAAATTTATTCTACTCGTGAATGGTGCCTGCTGATTTCAACAGCAAGACTAAAACCCAGGCCATACAATGTAAATAACCTAAAATATAGCGATTTCTATGATTTGACGCTTCTTGCTAATGATACAATTACAAACACCACTATTAACATACATAAAGAAAAGGTAAACTGGCTCAACATTAAGTGGTTACGTTTCGAAAAGGAAACACCATTTCTAATCCAATACAAGTACTCTTTATCAGTTGAAAACTTATTAGAGCTAGACGGTACTGAAAAAAAGGCCTGGGCGAAACAAAAACAAGGAATCGATACCTTTCAAAAAGAAATATAATTCAAGATTATCGGTCTCCGAAAAAACGAAGAAAGATTTTTTTTTGCTGAAGAAAGAAATTATTCCTGAGGATTACGAAAATTTTATAAATAATATTCCCGAGACAAAAGATTTGGCAGCACTGAATAATGACGAAGAATTTGATTCTGAACAATTTAGTTAGTTTTTTGTTTTTTTTTGTTTCTTATAACGAGATCATATCAAATTTAAAGGCTTTTATGTTTTGTGTACTTCTTACAATCATAATAAATTTAAAAATAATGCTTGTGTTATTGGTTGTTTTATTGTCTTTTAAGTAGCACATATGTGTTAAGTACAGGTAATTAAAAGAAAAAATGGTAAATTTGGATTATGATAAGCTTTTTTTTAGTTGATGACCATCACAGTTAGCAGCCAATAAGTCTTAATATCTTTTAATAGTACCTTTATGATCTAAAATATATGACATCTAATTTATTTCGGTTAGCCAACTTTAATTTTTAATTATCTCAAAACATATGTTTAAGCATTTAACACATTTGTGCGCTAAGCCATCGATATGTTTGACAGTTTTGAAGTTTATTGCTGGTGGCACTGTCAGTCTACGTCAAATTCGAGATTGTCAGGTTAGGTTTTGTGTCAGTTTGTGTCAAATAACAAACCAAACCTAACCTGCTAAACTCGAATTGGACATACACCGACAGTGCCTCCAACAATACACTTCAGTACTGCCAGATACGTTTATTTTATCTGTCATCTCTACCACTTTGCGCCCCTGCGCAGTGATGTAGTGGCAAATCTGCCAGTGGGGGAACGCTAGACTTTTGATGGTATGGAATATCCCCCAGAAAAAGGGGAGTCAGGGGGTCTTCTTCCGGAATTTTTTTAAAAGTATAGGTGCAAAAATATGCGTTTTGCTGTTTTCTGGTGCAATTTTTCCGTATTACGATGTTGCCAGTTTCGTAGCCTTAATATAGGTATAAATATCAAGCCTACAACTTTCTAATTGAAACTGTTTTTAATACTTTGCATATTCATAGCAAGTAGCAAGTCATGTTTGACGTGATATTTCTAAATAATAACATATACCACTAGCCTATATTTAAATGAAACTGGAATGAATAATTATCAAATTGTTTGTGCTAATAAGTAAATGATATAAATTCGTTCTTTATTGTTTTTTAACTTAACAAAAAACCAGTGGGGGAACGCCGTTCCCCCTCGACTACACCCTGCCCCTGCGACAGCTTTCTCCACCACCGGGAATTATCAGCGATGTTAAGAGAGTATAGTAACATGGGATATTTTGTGGATGAAATGACGTAACTATTTTTGTCGCTGGCTCTCCGTCTACTAGGGAAATAATACAGAACTGACAACATAATTTGTGCCAACCTAATTATGGCGGTAATTCAAAAACATTTAAATATTCATCTCTAAAACATGGATAATAATTTTTTAATTGGACATAAGCGAGCTTCTGACGAGTGTGAAGCAAATGAGGAGGAAAAGTCTCAATGTTTGAAAATTTTGGTAGCTCAGAACATGAAACTTAAACCCTAAACGACATTTGGAAACATTTCACAAGGAGTATGTTAACAAACCTTGGAAAATCTTCGTCTCTAAATGAAAACGCTTGTACGTAAAATAGCTAAGTGCAAAAAGCCTCATACCATTTTATAGAAACTCTGTAACAAATATTTCTCAATTCAGCTTAAAGAGGTAACAGCAGCAAAATTGTCATTTAATTGCAAATGTTTAATTGTGCTATGGATTACAAGTACTTGAAGAGCTATTATTTTGCGAAACCAATAGAAAGAAGAGCCACAGTACCTGAATTATTTGAAATATTATACGATTTTATACACGAGGCAAAAACAACAAAAATAGTGTAGGTACTTGCATAGATTGTGATCGAGCAATATTTGAACATTATAAGTTAAAAAGTGCCGATGAAAGAAGAATGATGATTAATAGACAAGCTCTTGCTGTAAAAGAAATTAGTCCTGGTCTAAATATGATGTATTGCTCCAATCTCGCTTAATATTCTGCTTGACCCTTCTCCTGCATTGTTTAACGTGTTAGAGCGATAATAAAGATTTGAGCAATAGTATGTTGTCTAACTAGTGCTGAAAGTTGGATATTTTATACGAATGCGATAGTTGAGCCACGAGCCGAAGGCAAGTGGCATTCGCAGAAGTGTGAAATATCCAATCAGCACGTGTTATACACTATACTTTTCCGACGACCACCTAAAATCAAATAAATTAATATTTTATTCTTTATAATATAAACCAAATTTACCACTTTTAACCGCAAAATGAAACAATTATTGTTTAAACATCAACTTAAATTGTCATACTATTTCTGTAACATTAGCTTACTAGATTTTTGAACCGGCTTGTTTCGCGACTTGTTTTATGCCGAATTGGCTGTGACGCTGTCGCGCATTTTAGTTGCTACGGGAGACCATGTCGCACTAGTGTTTCAAAACGGAAAACGCACGCTCCACGTGACCTTTTCAGGTGACCTGTGCAATGTGTCACTTTCAGTAACACCAAGCCATGCCATTTTTGGCATTTTTCGTAGTGGTCGTCGGAAAAGTATGTTTCCATATGATGACGTGCATTTCCAATTGTTATTATATAAGGATTGTTCGATAGAAACACGTTTGGAGGTTGTAGCATGATTTAATTTACACAATTTAAAAAAAACTCTATTAACATTAAGACATGAGTCATATTGTTGTAGTAGTATATAGATTGCCTGCTGGTAAAATTCTTGCAGCTATTAATGAAACCATTGTCTAACAGCAATCTGCACTTCAGCATCCGAAGTGAGTCGCTGTCCCTCTACAGACTGCTTTAATGGACTAAAGACATGAACTTTGTGGTAATAAGATTGCAAATAATGGAATTAACACTTTCTATACTGATGTTCATCATTTCAGGTAGTTATCTGACGCATTAAGCGTCTATTTACACCTAAATCAGTTTCCATAAGGCACATGTTTGCATCTGAAGTTGCAATTTGAACATTCTATGGATTAACTATATCTTCCTTGTTGAAATTTTCTGCCTTACTAAATCACTGTAGCGTGAGACTAACTACACTAACACCATCAACAGATTTCATTCTCTCATGGATTTCTATTGGTTGACGTCCTTTGTTGGCTAAACATTTAATATTATTTTTGGATGGATTTTGCGTAGTAAATGCTATTTCAGAGCTCCATAAAAATGCACACAAAGAAGCAACCACACAGAAACTTGGCAGACACTTCACTAATACGTCAATAAACAATTTCAACAATCGCATGCAATTTTCGTGTTAATCGTGTTATGCGATCCAAACGTGTTTCTGTTGAACAATCCTCGTACTAATATTGTTTTTTTTCAAAATATACCTATAGAGTTAATCCAGGATTTTGTTGATATAAACTGAAAATTATTTTTTCTTCATTTTGTAGTATTTTGAGATGAGATCTATTCTGGTAAATCATCAACCCATTTACTGTCAGAATATCCCTTCACCCACCTTCTGACGAATGCTTCTGACTTATATGAATACTTTGCAGTAGATAGGTACATATATCATCATTCGCTGTTTTGAATGATAACCTAAAAATACTGCTTTAAATTATTTTGCTTAACTTATATCTACAAAGTCCATTCAAAACCAACCGAACGATTCCTTATGAGCGCAGTAGTGTGAACTATTCACCATCTCATAGCTACTACATTTATAGATTTAGATGACACCTATCCGGGTGAATGAACACCAGTTGTAATACTACATATTGTATTTTACCCGTTTTTGGAAAGAAAAAAGAAATATTTATTTATAAAAATAGAGGCATTAAAAAATTTATTGCCACAATCTGGTAAATCATTGAGAAATGGTTGACTAATTCGTAGTCTATAAGCCATGGGAATCCATATTTTTCAAGAACATTATCATTTCTAAATACTTACATAGTAAGCAACGATATGACAAAACTGTTCAAAACCAAGCTAGTTATTGAGTTCACATTAGATGGTAACTGAATATTTCCTGTACCGATTAGTATCTTTCTAACACTGTGTATAGGTGCAGCAGAGTGCACGTAATTTTTAATGCTGGGTGCACTCCAAATGGCCCGTCTCTAGCTACAGTAAAGATGTCCCGAATTATTTAATTACTAAGATGTTAAAGGTGAGGGCCAACAAGTTTAACTCAAGCACACTGATATAGGTAAAGAAACTTATAACTTCACTATATATCTACAATACAATTATTGAACCTTCCCAAAATGGAAATGAAAGAAGCAATACCTTTAGCTAACTTTATTGAAAATCATTGTATGCATTAAGTTGGACAATCATTCGTTTAAGCACTAATATACGAACGGAGTACCCCACTTAACTTATACCAAATATTTCTAATGGGTACACACTGTTCTTATTTTAGTTATATGCGAAATATCATCAGATTATCTTTAATTCACTTATCTGTTTTGTTGTACTTGTAGTATCGATGACCAGCCCTAAGAAGCTTAAGGAATCCACTAACCCCGCTTCGCGGTCAATTCTCTCCCACAACTGTCAGCTTGACAGCCACTAATCGCCGGTTGTCACCTACCGCAAGTAGACACCAAAACTGCGTGACGACTTTCAGAAGACGAACTTCCTCAAACTAATGTATATTTTCCTCCTAGTACTTGTTGCTATAATATGGAATTACGAAATAGACTAAGGTAGATGCAAAATAACTATACATACCCTGTACTTAACAGGCAATAACTATGCCACGGTTTCCGCGGTTCCTATATAATCAAAATTAACTCGGATCTCCGTCCGACGGAAAGTGCAGTCGTTCCCAGAATCTGCTACAAGCACGGTCAGCCCGTATCCAAATACTATCACCGACATCACGAGAAATTACGAGTTTCACATTATTTTTCCACGAAAACCTTTTGCACAATTCAATTCCGTAACTCGTTTTTGAAAAACAAAAACTGTTATCCAGTTGCTACCCTCTTTTTCTTTTTAACACATTTTCAACTCTGATACTAATTTTTATAAGCTTCCACCGCTTTTTCCCACTTGATCGTTTATTCATGACTATATATACGGGAAACTACTAACATTAGTACAATATGCTTTTAGCACGGAACAATATGTATAATACTGTTGAAATTACTGATTTTGTCACATTGGTTTGGTATTTTATCAGCAAAGATATTGTTTTAACATAAAAATTATTTTCAGGAATGATTAAGCGTCATGCCTCCTCGAATATTTACTACTATGTTTATCTCTTTCTTACTCAAGCAATACGTGTTATTTTCTTGTTCATGTTATCTCATTGCTGTTATATATAATTGTGGCCCCATCGGTATATAACAGTAATGAGATAACATGAATAAGAAAATAACACATATTGCTTGAATAAGAAAGAGATAAACATAGTAGCAAATAGACGAGTAGGCTTGACGCTTACTTTAATTATGACATATAGTCAATTTACTTGATATCTGCACTGTCAGTGTCAAAATTTAAAAATAAATCTTGACTATACCTCAAAAATAATGTGTTTTTATTAGACTGTACAGTAATTTAATTGTTAAAATGTGAAAAATAGCATAGGTGCCAACATAATGTCAGTTTGACAGTGCAGATGTCAAGTAAATGACTATATGTCAACTAATTGTGCCTACTAAAGTAATTTTGTTGTATGGTCATCTCTTTCTTACTCAAGTATTCTATTTTGTTGTTCATGTTATCTTATTGCTGTTATAACAAGAGATCATTAAAAAAACCAATTAGGGTAGACTGTGATATGTGTTATACGTTTGGCAGTACTGAAGTGTATTGTCAGTATGTCAAATTCGAGATAGTAGGTTAGGTTTTGTTTGTTGTTTGACACAGACTGACGTAAAACTTAACCTGCAAATCTCGATTTTGACATAGACTGACAATACACTTCAGTACTGCCAAACGTATAACACATATCACAGCCTACCCTAATTGGTTTTTTTATTGATCTCTTGTTATATAATTATGGCCCCATCGGTATAAAACGAACGATTTACTATACACATTAAAATGTCCCTTCTTCATTGAAATGTACCGCTCCCTTAGAAGAAGGGTGGTCACGGTCTGGGCTAGCTCTTTAACTCTTGGCAGAATATGGCGTGGTGTAAGGACTAGGCAAGAAAATGCTTTGAGCTTTAAAATTGAACAGTAGAATTGTGAACATTTCGGCGTCTTGTCGTTACTCACAACATAAAAAACAAAACTAGCTAATTAATAATACACCACCTATCTTTAGTGCTTCGCTGCATACCTATATAAATTGTACAAGTGAAGGGGTTGTGGAAAGAACAAAAAAATATTAACAGCAATAGAGGCATTTAGTCAAACCCAAAAATCGCAGTAACACATCAATTATATGCAGAAGCCATGAAGCCTAAGGTGACAGCAACTTAGGTTTGTAGGACAATTGCCTAACAAATAAATAAACCATCAATAGGAATCAACTTACAAGTATTTTAGTCACAAAATAGCTAATTATAGCTCCAGTTACAACTCAGGATCGCCACCTATAATATCGCATTTGTCATACATGCACGACGCCCAAGGGACGCGGCGGAAGTGAGTTTTAGGTACATACTTATTTCAGCAATTTGGAAACGATTAATTACTCGCTCTTTAGCGCTATTAATTCATTGAATAAAAGGAGTAATTAAACATGCTTCAGTTTGAATTTCTAAGGCCTTAGCAAGAACTGATTATAGTTGCGGCATTTGCCTTTGTCGATAAAAACGCTGAGAAGTGCATGTACGTACTAGGGATGTCGACGGGTACCCGGGTCTATTTTTAGGACCTGGGTACCCGAGTAGTAAATTATGTAATTTCCAGAAAGTCAGCGCTTTTCGGAGAAGACGATAAAAACAATAGGAATAAGCTCTAGAAAAACATAACCATGCAGAAAGAAATTGTAGTTACCTCAGATGTTCAGATGTACGCTAACATTTTTTTTATATATTTCGGGTACCCGACAGTACCCGGGTACTGTTTTCAGGTACCCAGGTTTGATTTTAGACCGGGTACGACATCCCTAGCACTTACAATTTGATTCGTTGTCATGTTCAGCGATCGTGAGAGGGAAAATCCTGGTATGTTGCATTTTGACCAAAGAAGACATCAAAGCTGGATTTGGCTGCATAATTCCTAGAATCAAAGGACTGCACTATCAAAGAGAGCAGCTACCTGTGGCAAAAAGGCATCCTAGGTAATCTGGAATTTCTGGCTAGCTTGCACGTAGAAGCAAAAAATGGAAGGCCCCATTATTCTTTAGCAACTTGTTAAGCCATTTTGCAGCCTTCAGTAATTGAGTTAATCATTTAAGTTTTCAGAACAGCCTGTCTGTATTTCATATCCGATGCCAGCATTCTTAACTTCTCATCACATATTCTAACAATTTTTGAATTCGAACACCCTGCAGATTGGCGCAGCTGTCTCGTTTTCGTCGTTTTAAGCCACCCTTTATAAAGCACGTGCTCGTTAAGCGCGGGTAAAACTAGATTCAGCCGGCGGAGACTTCGCCTCGCGATTGGTTACTGCATCGCTTGGGTACGCTTGGCGTGGCTTCTTCTGGCAGACAGCGAGTTCCCAGAGAGCGGTTGACTGTAACGCACGCAGCGTTGGGTGTTGAGTATCGTTGATTACGTGGGTGTTTGGTGCATTCCGATGGCCTCGTTCTGCATCGTCGAATAAGGGCTAACCCTTCTTTCCCGCTAAATCGGGGATTACACTGGCAGGGCGGGTGGAGATTCCTCCATCTTATCGTAGCTTCGGGCTCATGTGCGAGTCCCATCCCAACTGACTCCATTTCAAGGCGGATCCCGGCCCATTATGCTCACGTACCGCCCCCGCATTCAAACCTAGGCCCCTGTCGAAGACATCGCCAGGTAGCCTTCCACGCTTCGCTCAAGAGACGTCAAAGACACAGGTATCGTTGTAAATAATTGTGTAACCTATTAACTATCCTTCATGCGACCTGAACTTAACTCGTGTATGTGCTAACGTTATTGTGCATGATTCACTGCCCGCAGAGCGACTGGACTGTCATTTATGTGGCCTAAAGCCAAGCTAATTTACTAAATTGCTGCATTTCTGATCGCCGTTGATGTGACTAATGCGCCGATATTTATGTGACTAAATCTTGCCGCTATTGCTTGTATTCCTAATTAAACCTTTGCTTTGCGTGTAGCCTAATTAAGCGACGCTATTGCTGTCAATTCATGGACTTTGGCCGATCTTTTTCGTAATTAAACATTTGCTCTGTGCGTGGCCTAATTAAGCGGCGCTATTGCTGTCAATTCATGGACTTTGGCCGCTCTTTTTCGTAATTAAATATTTGCTTTGTGTATAGCATAACCTTGCGATACAGTCGCTGTAAATTAATGTGCTTTGGCCGCTTTTATTCTTAATTAGTCAATAACCTTTTGTAGTTCGCTTAACGGGTAAACCAAGGCCGGTTGTATGTGTTGACCATTTTATGTGTATTAGAAGTAACGCGCCACTCCAGCTGGGGCCATAAATTAAGGCCTAGAGTAATTTCGGTAACGTGATCGTTGCCCCTTTGTAACGTCAGACAATAGATGTATATTTAAATAAGGGACTTATTATTGTGTTCGTTCTGTGCATGCTTTTTCCAGGTTAAGCATCTTAGTGCAACGACGAGTGGCGACGTCGCCGCAGTGGCAGCGAGTATCAACATAGTAATTCAAGTACCGTCAACTGGGGTTATATCAGACGATATTTTCAATTATCTGCCTGTATTTCTTTTGTTATACGAAATTAAAGCTAACTAATGCATTCTATTGTAAGAAGTTAACCTAGTAAACATATTTACATAAATAAATCTTTTAAAAGTTATCACGGTTACTTTTAAAAAAAAAAAAAAGATCGTCCAATATAACCCGGGGTTTGGGGTAATATCGGACGAGTTCATTTTTACATTGAAAAAGTACGTTTTGAGCCTGTTATTCGGTATAGGTTTGGTCAGAAACCTTTATCGGACATTTTTTACGGAAAAAAATTTTTTTTGGTCATACCATGTCGTGAGAGTAAAAGTAAAATCAATATTATAGAAATAAACGTCTTTATTCATAAAACGAATTATTGTAGGAACTTCAAAAAATAAAAAAACAGAAAAATAAACTTCAAACATTAGATAAAAAACGAAAAATAATATTCTGAAAACATAAGTAGGTAGGTGGTACCTATTTGATCACTTAACTCTATAACTGCAGACCTTCAAACACATGGATTTTAGGCGCAGTTAAAATACCGTGGACTTGTTGAAGTTTGATTTTACTCTTGTCTTCAACATTTGGAAAAACAAAGGAATCTTTGTGACCCTTCTACGATCTAAGGCAATTCACAGCAATATAATCTTTTGCAATCTTTTCAATTCGCGCTTTTTGGTACCCCGTGCATTTCTACTTGAATGAATAGTGGTCGTCTACCACTGCCAACAATGCCCTTTCCATGTTTTCTTGGAAATACTTGCGCCGATAAGGCGTTCCTAGCTTATGACAGTGTTTTTGTGGCATGTCCGATATTACCCCTGAAAAACACATTTTTTGTTAATTTCGATTTTTTGCGAAAAGGAAAGATGCAAAATAAACTTTGAGTTTATGGGGGTCTTGATAAGGGTGAAAAAAAGTATTAATCCCATTGCACCATGTAGCTATCATGCACAGGGTTCATAGGCCAGAGGAGACTATTTGGCTGTCTCAATTTTAACGAAAAAGTGACTCTAATAATTAATTTTTGGTGAGCTTACCTTGATTTTCCGATCTAGCTCGAAACGCATGTTCGATTTGTAGATTATCTGTAAATCTAGGGATATTTTGGTTTAGTAACCGAACTGTCACCCAACAGCTGTAGCGCGCGCAAACTGAAATATAACCATATCGTCCGATATTACCTCTGCGATCCGATATAACCCCGGTTGACGGTATTTCTTTCCCGAACTTGTAATCCGAGCTCGACAGTTCTCGAGTACCTTCCTGACGTAGTACCCTGTGTACTTCTCGTCCCCTCTAACCGTCCAGGTCCGGTTATACGGTTACACTCCCACGACAGGCCTGGTGGCGCCCTTTTATTTTGACTTACCCTGTATATGTCACACCACGCTTGCCCAGTAATGTACCGTTTGAACCACGCCCAACTCCTTGAGTGCATCAGTCGAGGCCTTTAGCCTGTTTTAACGAATCTCAGGGTGGGCGTGCCATCTTTTCCCGGACTTAACCAGTCGTGCGATACTCACCCCGTGTGGGTGTCTCTAAGTCGTTTTGATATCGTAACAAACTGTAGAATAACCCTTAAGGAAACCGCACAGGGTCCGGCCTAAATATCAAAATTAGTATGCAGAGATTAACTAGAAGAGGAATTCTTACCAAGCTGTTTACGGCCGTTCACGAAGAAACTATGAGCCGGCATTTTTCGTTTATTTAAAACAAGAGTGGTCCTGGCCTGTTCCAAGAATTTTAGACCCGCAAAGTGCGCTTCGTGAAAAATCAATAATCGAGCAATTCGGCTGTTTTCAAGCAAGCCTACTTAGGAGTTGAAAGCACGGTGAGCATGACTCGACCAGAAAAGCTTGCAGGTGTCTTATCTCTAATGTGAGGCGCTTTATGCGATAAACCTGAATTCCTTTGCTACATTATTTAAGTATAAGGTGGTTCGAAAGAAGATGCTAATTGCACGGGCTATTACAGCAGTAAGATTTTGTAGACATGTGTAAAATAAATAATACAATTCAGATAATTACTAAGTATAAAATTTTTATTTGGAACCAAAAATGTTTACAGTTTACTATACAAAATGGTCTACACTAAGATTAACATCAAACACCAGAGTTAATCAAATCAATTAAAATATCATTACTACTATTACATTTTCAACCTTTTGCAATTGCAGGTACTTTAATGATCTCTAAACAATGTGACATGGTTAATTTCTGATGATGTACAACAGAAACGAGAATGTTTAGGTAAACAAACACAGCCTACGTGTAATACTAATATCTTACTTCAAACACAGAATTAATTATAAAAATTAATCCTGATGTTTTATTGTCACGAGAACATTAACGTAACTGATTCTCTAAAGGCGAGTTTTTAATAATTTTCTGCCAATTGGATCTTGCATATTATTTTTCAAGTATAATAATATCTAAGTTTTATTACGGAATACCTTGTATACAAATGATAACAAATGTATACAGCAATTACTAATTTAACCATATTGCACTGTATCATGGTTTACACAATTTATCTGTGTCCAGTTTATGGTAACTAGTCGATGGTTACAAATAGCTACTTGCACTTTATACATTACAATTATTAGAAGAGTCTGCAAAATCAGTTTCAGGTGAAAGTGATAAATGGTACATATGACTAGGTAAACCGACGATGATGGTGGAATGAAAAAGCTGGCTGAATGTTTTACCAATACTAAATATACATTACTAGTTTACACGCCATGCAACTTTTGTACATCAACGCTACCAAAACTAGCAACCAACTGCATTAAAGTTGTTTTGGTTTTCTAATTAGTGCATTGGAAGAACAATAACCAAATTCCTTTAAGTATATAAACATCGAAGTATCTATTACTCCTCAATAATGTAACGATTAACTCACTCAATCATTTCGAAGTTAACTACTTTGAAATTGGGCAGTATATCGAATAAATTTGCTATAATTCTAATTGAAACTGAATAAAAAGAAATTTATCTATGGCGATCCACTAATCCAACAGGAACCTTCATTAAATGAAATGGAACATCAAAATTATAGTGCTATTCTTTCGTTACTATATAAATCAATCTGTTTTATTTTAGCTTCAAGTACATACACCAAATTTTATTATTAGCCATGTTAACATCCCTATTCTGCATATTGCTTCGAAAACTACATTAACATATATAAAATGTTACAAAATAGGGGTGCACATCAGTTTTAAAGAGCTACAGATTGATACATGTAAAGACTTTGAGAGTAAAACAGGAATAGCAGCTGAATACGCTAATGATGAAAAAGTTGGAACATTCATTAATGTTTACTTTAATATCTAATAACAAACTATATTTTAAAAGAAAATTTTTATATTTATTTTTTCACAAACTTTAACTCTGTGTAATTTAAAATTAAAAAGATTTATTTAAATGCAGGTGATTTTACAATTTATCTAGGTATCTATTATCTTTAAGAATTTTTAAATAGGTGTTGCTAGAGAATTTATATCTTACAATTTGCCACTATAAGTTTTGTGACATTGAACTTACTGTATGCGTTAGAAATATAACATAAATTGCAAGTTACTCACTTGCTCTCAGTGGAAAATATATATATATATGTGCACGGCTATCTTACTTGCCTCCGAACATATGACAGACACCCACGCCTCCATGTCAAGGAACATGTTTTTCCATGTGTATTCCTCGTCAATCTCTTAAATAAGGTTTTCGTAACAGAAGCATCAAGAGAGGGGTAAGGAATTTTGATATTTGAGATATACAAAAAAATGGTGCACACAAAATAGCAACACAGCTCCGACTACACTGCTACAATGTGGCCTCCCATTGTATATCGCCGTGTTACACAATCGACATACTCACCTCCAGCAACGTTGCCGTTCTGTTGCACCTTTTGCCGAAGGAATAAAAGTAGCGCGTCGTTTTGTTTTCGGATTTTGGCACGGCGAACGTGATAACGTATCTAAACATCGCGCGGATGGCATTCTGCGTGTGTTAGTAAATTCTTGTGGGTACCTAACATAGCTATATTACTACAAATAGCTTAATAAAATCAGTTGCCCTGTAGTTACTGAAATCTTGCAATATAATATTTGAGTTAAGAATTAATGAGTTACAATTCTTAGAAAAAACAACCAGCAAAACTGCCACAATCATTTTTTAAAACTGAATTGTCATATTTCGAAAATCTATTATATTAGCCAACTTCGTCTAGGCACGGCATGCGATCAATGGTGTTGATTATCTTTTAGTGAAAAATATGGATACCAGAACAAGCTGCATAATACGAAGACTGAAAAATTAACGGTAACGGTGTACGCTCACAGAATTAACAACACTGAATTTTGGTAATCGAAGCATGGGCTACTATACAGGGGCCGGCAACAAAGATATTTCTAAAACTACGAGAGTGACATAAAGTTCATATATATAGGTACTGTCAGATGCTGAATTCGCTCACTTGCCAAAATGGAATACTCAGACCTAAAGTCGTCCCATTGCCGAATTAATTTGCTCAGTTACAGTATTGACCAAACTCATTTCGGCATTTAAACAAATTAGGCATCTGAGTCAAATAAATAAAAATTCTACGAGGTACGAAGGCGGTGCACATCACATGATTATAAATGGTAGGTCAAAAAGAGTGGTGACCAAAACTTACTTTTTTTAAATAGAAGGCTCGATATTTAGGTAGCTTACAAGTAGTTTTCCATTGAAATGCTAATAATTTTAATATAAATTTGTATGCATCTACCGGCAACGGTTCTGGAGATATTAACGATTTTATGCAAAAAAATGCTTAACTTTAGGCGGCTGTTGGAAGTAACAGGAAACAATTCAATGAAAGAGAACGTTATCAAAATATGGGGTAAAAGTTTCTTCACGTTTCTAATAATACTGAAACAATAAAAGGAAACATTTGCTAATGCGAATTACATCAACTTGCAAATAACATTACCGTTGATGGGATTCGAACTACATCACCTGCAAATGCGATTTCAGTTCCACACGTTTCTTCCACTGATCCGTGAAGGATCTCTCGGATCTGTGCAGTGCATGGCTGTATTAAACAGAACACACTTTTTGTTGTCCCTTTTTACTCTTACAACATTTATCTTGTATCTCTTGGGTTCCATTTTCGTCAAGTGTAAAGCCTGAGCTATGTGCAAATTACTGATTTTATCTGAGTCTAAGTTAAAGCAAAATAAGCAACAATTTTTTTAGTGCCCACTCTGTACCTATATGTTGTGTCTAAATATGCATTTTTTCTTCAAGTGCAAAAACCTGAGATGTGTGCAAATTATTACTTTCATTTAAATAATAAGTCTGGAGTTAAAGCAAAAATAGAAAGAATTTAATTTTTCTTATTTGCTCACCCTGTATATATTTCTCCGAAATTTTCTCGGTTTCATGCCAGGTAGACATATAATATGGATGCAAAGTATCGTCTTCCTCCAAAAAATAGTTTTAGAGTTATACTGGTAAAAGACGGAATTTAAAAAAGCGTTTCTTTGATATCTAGGGACCCTGAAAGTGATGATCTGAAGAAATCTCAGAGGGTAATTTTTTATCGATTACAATACGTTCTTCGTCTTTTAGACGAGGCAAGTAAAAACTAAAAATTAAGATGCTTTAATTCAAGGGATAACAAAAACCACCGAACAAAACAAAGAACCAGAATCCCGTAATGTAGATACAAGAAATAATGAACACGAAAAAACGAAAAATTCTGAATAAATTGATTCTACGAGTATTATCAAATGAAATCAGATTTTGAAAAAAACAAACGAACACATCAAAATTATACAGTGGCCGTCAAAAAGTCGGCATCATATGGGAAAGTTTTTTATTTTTTATTTTTGAAAAGAACGTTTTACGACAATAATTTGTGCTTGTCCAAAAACCTATTTAGCCCCTATCATACATACCAAGTGATTTTAACTTAATTAGAAAATGGCGTATTTCGAAATTGTCAAAATCTAAAAAGTACTATTTTTCGGAAATTAAGTAAGTTTTCAATAAGATTTCTTTAGAGTGTTAGTTCTACTAACTGAACAATCTCAAGTCCAGAAAACACACATTTTTCTTTAACTTTAGCTAAACTTTAATTTTTAAATTTTTTAAATATTTTTCAAAATTTCACATACCAACAGCTTGTGGCCGGCTGGTGCTTGCGTGGCGCCAGCAGTGTAGTGGGTTCAAGCCCCACACCCGGGCATTGATAACCTCGTACGCTCTCCGGCCATCATACGAACACCTTTGATGGTCGTGACCCTTGCGAGGGCATTCTTCTTTAATTCAAGGGGTTAGGCTAGCCACCTACCCCGGCCGCGGATTAAGATGGCTTATAAAACCGCACTCAAGTGTGTGAAAGTAACAGGCTCTCAGCCTATATTAAGAGGAAGAAGAAGACATACCAAAACTTAATTTTAAAATTGACACATTTTATGTGAAGACTAACGATTTAGGCTATATTTGTAAAAAATAATATAAAATGTTAATTATTACTCCTTCAGATTTTTTATTATTTACCGAAAAGTGATATGTTCCCATAATTTTTAAGTTTTTGATGCAATGCGCTTTTTAGGAGCAGTATTTTTAAATGATAATTAATATCTATTTAAATGGCTTCTTCGATAAAAACTCTAATCTAACCCTTTTAATGAATCCTATAAATATTCCTTTACAGTTGTCTAAATGAGAAGATTTTTCTTTATACACTTTACATGTTCTAAAAATGCGTCTCATTCAGACAACTGTAAAAGACCGTTTACAGGATTTTTGGATTTTTATAACAGTAATTCGCTAACAAGGTTCGAGTTTTTAGAAGCCATTTAATAATCATTCAAAAATATTTCTCCTAAAAAGCACATTGGATCAAAAACGTAAAAATTATGCGAACATATCAGTTTTCGGTAAATAATACAAAATCTAAACGAGCAATTAACATTTTATATTATTTTTTACAATTATAAATCTTGAAAGTCGTTACATAAAAAATTTTAATTTCAATATTAAGTCATGGTATGCGAAACTGAAAAATATTTAAAAAATTGAAAAAGCTAAAGCTAAAGTTAAAGAAAAATATGTGTTTTCTGGACTTGAGATTGTTCAGTTAATCAAAACTAACACTCTAAAACAATCTCATTGCAATATTACTTAATTTCCGAAAAATAGCACTTTTTAGATTTTGACAATTTCGAAAAACGGAATTTTCTAAATAAGTAAACGTCATTCGGTATATATGATAGGGGCTAAATAGGTTTTTAGAAAAGCACAAATTATTGACGTGTAAAGTTTTTTTGAAAAATCTAAAATAATTTTTTTCTCATATGATGCCGACTTTTTGGGGGTCACTGTATACCCAATACCTTCTTCCATGGGTATTAAAACTATACAAAGTGCTCTTAATTTGCAAATTTAATGATTTTGCCTTAGTAAATGAAGCACCCTATGTATCTCTGAATTTCTTAAAAACTCTTTCAATAAACTTTCGCCTAATAGCTTATTTAGCACCCCTAAATTCAACTAGTTTTCAGATTTAATTTATTCCAGCATTTCTCGGGTTTTTGTGTCATCAATGGCTGGACTTTTATTTTCTAAACCTAGTTTGTGATTCCTTTAAATAAAGCATTTTAGGGGCCTTACACTGTTTTCTTATACTCACACTCGCATAGTTGAAAAACAGTTGAATTCAGAGTTATCCAGTAAGATATCAAAATAAATTTCTTTAAAGGGGCATTTCAAAAATACTAAAATGTGTAGTGCGTTTCCTTTAAAAACCTTTGAAATCATTAAATTTGCAGACACCTTGTATAGTATGAATGCCGAGAATCACCATTTTACACTCGAAAGGCAATTCATAAAAATAGTAATTTATTATACAAGACGATAAAGTTAAATTTTATCCACGAGTGAATTGTTTAACGTCGAGACGAAGTCGAGACGTTAATGATTCAAGAGTGGATAGAAATTACTTTATCGTCGTGTATAATACAATATTTTTTTCTATAGCAAGAACTTTAACAATTTTAAAAGAAAATAATGACAGTCAATCACATTTCAAAATGTCAGTAGCTAGATTGGGTTGCTACGATAATACGAAGCTGTCATATTTAATTTAAACAAAAGTTAGAAAATTAAATTACTTTATCTATCCTTGATGTTAAAGTGCTACTTTATCTACCCTTGCTGTTAAAGTAAAACTTAACCTTTTGTTTTGAGTTGATAAAAGCATACTTTAACATGTGCTATAGAAACAACGTACTGTTTTATTTTTTATTTCAGTATCTACAGCAGCTGCCTGAAGTTTAGCATTTTGTGCATAAAATCGGTAACATCTCCAAAACAGTTCATGCTAGACCCATACAAATTTATATTAAAAGTATTGGTATTTCAATGCAAAGCTTTTAAGCTTCCTAAATATAGAGTAATAACTTTGGTTCGCCACACTTTTTGAGCCACCCTGTATAATCAGAAATATTTTAGTAATATGAAACACTTTCGTACCTTCAATTTTCATATAAGCTATTTTAATGTAAATCTCCTAGTTTTAGAGATATTTCCCTCCCCGCATCGTTGACGGATCCTGTATTAAATGTCCAATGGCAGGCGGTTGTATTGTATTTACTTAAATCCATTACTAGCGATAAGCCCCCGTGCGCGTTTGCCAAGTCTCTGAGGCGTAACAGTATGTTTCATAGATAGAGGCGAGTACTACTGGCGCACCTTGTTAGGTGTATATGTGTATTACATGGTCGCGCCATCTAGAATAACCTCTACCAACTGAAGTGTATAACTGAATATGTGTACTGTCAAACTCACCTCCACCAAAAAATCTGTTAAATCGATGCTTGTTGCACCATCTGTTGAATGGAACACTTATACATGGGGATACCTAGTCGCCTCCGATTTTTCGTACTGGCCTCCAAAAATGAGGCCAGTTCTTCGTTTCGACGTATGCTTTCGGAGGCGAGTTTGACGTTTTGCATATATATATATATATATATATATATAACATACTCCATTTCTTTAATTGTCCAGATAAGATTTCATTAATACAGGTCTTATTGGATACATAACATTATATTTTTGGAAGAACACTTAGTACAATAATGGCATTGTACATTAATTTTTTTTATAAAATATATTTGTATGCCAACTTAGTTACAACATACATTACTTGTTTTGAAAGTACTAGAACTTTTCACTTCTAAAGTTATCATAAAAAAAGATCAATATCATAGTGCTCCGGCATAGTTTCATAGAGTAAAAACTTTTTATTTATTAGTTTTTGAATTAGAAAGAAAGCAAACAATTAACAAAAAGTTGTTTTAAACGTAATAACAAAAAACTACCTCATCTTTCATCAGGATTTTGGACTCGAAAAAAGCAAATTCTGGACGGGGTAATCATTCTACCAACAAATATAAAATTTGATCAAAATAAAAATAGATTCAGCCACCTATTTACAAAAAGCATTTCTCATAAACAATGTTTTTAGTATCTTTGACCTCAAAACATGTATTTTTATATCATTCCAATACTTCTCCAAAACTGTCATCAGTTTTTATTTAAAGCTTAAATTGATTTTTTTAATTAAAATTAAAGTCAGTATTCCGAACAAATTTTAACATAACATTTTGTTTAATATAATCTATTTTGCTTTAGAAGCTAAGGTTTGGCAGATTTTTTCACAAATATTTGCATATTTGTTGCAATACAAATAAAATAGATCTCAGCAAGCTTGTACTTTATTTTCTAGGAACTGAAGTACGATAGAACATTTAAAAATGATGTATATTTTTCAAGTAATTGTGGCAATTAAACATTTGTTTTCCCACTACATGTACCTCCACGTTCAATAAAAACAACACATTACAATGTCACCTAAAGGAACATTTAGAATTGGACAGATATGACTAACATTATCCACGAAACATCAGTGGACAAACAGTGACCGTTATAATTGGCAATGAACGTTTTGGCTAATGCGTAGAAATAACTTGTGTATCTAAAAACCAATTTAGAACAACTAATCATCATATAGTATATTGTACAAGTTGCAAATTATACGTAACTTGGTTTTATCAAACCAATTTGTGGCAGAAAAAGGTGTACTCATTATATAACGTATATCGCCTCATTACAACTACATATAGATAGTAAATACTATTTAATGGAGAAATTGTTTTAATAGCAATTTTCCTTCTGCATATCTTTTATTCATTATTTTATATATGCTATATAAACATTAACTTAAGACTGATTTGGATGCAGGCTGGCATAGATGGGAGCAGCTTTTGCTTTTGCAAGTTCCGAAGCATTCTTGGCAGCATCTTTTAATTTACTTGTAGTTGTTGCTACAGTGTGTGTTGTTGTTGCTGATGATGTAGTTTGAGGAGGGAACATGTTTACAAGAACATAGTTAAATCCACCGACCTGTTCAAAATGAAAAATAACTATTAATAAACAAAAGTAAAACACAAACACATTAAAAATAACTTGGCAGCTTGGTTGTTTATTTAATTTAACACTGCTATCATAAAAAACTGGACAAAATAAGGAAAAAAAAGCAAAGATCTAGATTTAATACTTCATGGAAATTCGTGGCTACTGGATTTAAAAGATGTCCCAGTTTTTAGGACAGAAATCGTACATTGATTTGTATCTTAACAGTAGATTTTAAAAAATTAGCATTTTTGTGCAATTCTTGATTTTAATTATTTGAACATATTCATTTTTGTAGTGGTCCAATACTTAAGCGCTATTTAAACGAACAAGGATTTCTAGTAAAGTGAAATTACAAGTCCAGTTAAAAGTAAATTGTAATTCCGTTTACACGAACGAGTTTTTTTTTTTGTACAAGAAATTAAAATTTACTTGCAGCTGTCTGTCATGCAGTCATACCAATCTATTTAAAATGAAATAGAAACATAACCCCAAAAAAGAGTTCTATACTATGGGCTTGCAGCGTTTTTTCATACAAAATAAATACAGGATACAGTACCTTGACAATAAAACTTAAACTCACGTAACAAAGAGGTTATGTTAACAAACTGCTGTCCATAAAAAACAGGTTGCTATTACGGACTTGCAAAATATACGCCTGCGCAAAATTGGAACTTTTAACCAAAAATTATGGAAAGTACTGCATGTTCCAGTTTGGCGGTAAATGTTTTCTTGTAGGATCGAACTTGTAAGACATTGTTTGTCTCTTTCTAATACACGTGAATGTTAGACAGAGACAACTTGTAACGTCACTTTACCAGAAATTTTTGTTCACGTAAATGGCCCTTTATTGAATTCCTAATTTTGAAAGTATTGCGGTAATAAAATGATAGTTACCACAGTGCTACAAACTTCTGCATATCATATAAAGTACGTTTTTTCCTATAAAAATTTTGAAGGTCAAAGAATTTAGGGTTTATGTTGGCATTACTTCGATTCCTTTAAAAAATATATGTTGGCAGAATTTGTTTTAGTAACCTTTTAGAACTAAAAATTGGTGGGAAAATTAAAACATGACATTAACTGCCGGTCTTATAAAAACCACTAATCTGACGTTAACTTTAATTCGCTGTTAAAATAAACAAAAGCGCATCAAAACGTCAGTGCTTATGACATTTTATTCATTAGTAAACAAATTTTGATGCGCTTTTGTTTATTTTAACAGCGAATTAAAGTTAACGTCAGATTAGTGGCCTTTATAAGACCGGCTGTAAAGGAGTTTTGTTTTTAGGTAATCTTTCGTAAACTTCTACTTCTGGCATGTTAGGTTGAAGATCCAATAGTTCCTCTGCACGCTTCAGAATTGCTTTTCTTACATTTATTTTTAAAAGATTCCGTTTTTTACGCATATTCGTTTTCAAAAAAGAACAGCTGACAAAAATCTAACAAAAAAAAATTGCTAATAATTTTAAAAAAATCAGTTTTGCCAATTTTATCTTGACCTTGAAAATTTTTATAGAAAAAACGTACTTTAGTACTCAAAAAATACAAAAAAGATCTCATGGATATAGGTCCGGAAATCCGGAGCAGTTTTTTCATTTTTGGAAGCATTCTCGAAAATAACCCACTTTTATTCGCATTGTACATTTGTGCTGGTTGCAATCTCATTTCCTTTACTTTTCCTAGAAAAATTTTACTAAATAATTCAGTGCCAGTTTCATCAGCTGACACGAATAGTGAGCAGACGAATTCCTTTTTTTTTTAAATTACGCAACCATCTGTACTGGCATGAAAATCATACTTTTCTGTTATTTCATTATAAAAAAATTATTTTATTCGCAACCATATATGTAATGTTAACATTCCTGACCTCATTTGAGCGGGGGAAGTCGTATATTTCAGCCCAACCGCTGAGTAGGTAGGGATACTGGGAATCTTGTTGATCCATTCATGCACGTCGCAACCTGTCGTATCATAATATAATAATTTTTCCAATTATTGTTTAGAATAAAGTGGTTGCGAATAAAATAGTATACAAACCTCGACAGGAAGTTTCCTTAGTCTCGAGATAATAGCTGATTTCGACGTTTCGCGTCTCAATCAGCTAACTAATCTCTCGACAGTAATGAAACACTTCCCATCTCGGGCTGTAATATACTATTATCACCAGATTATCTGTCACTTTGTTGTGTAAATAAATAATAAAATATCTCTTGATAGTGGAGTCGATTGCAAAAATCATGTAAATAAGGCCATTTCCACTTTACACAATTTTTAAAGTTCTTTGTTCCCCAGTCCACTATCAATTGATGTCACAAATTCTTGTATGCCTTTTCAGTTTTTAGTATCCTCTGTCTATGTCTTAGACTAAATTTGATTTTTGTTTGAGTGGTATGTTTATGTTTCGATAATAATGCCAGCGCAAAAATTTGTTAACAATGTAACTACTTGTCGGCGGTTTTCCTTTGTTCCATTTAAGTTTTAAGATCTCTGCACCTGCCGGTGCTTATTCTGCATACTGATGATTTTCACTATAATATGTTAATCCCGCTTAAGGTACTTCAGATTGAAATTGAATATTTAGGAGAATGAGAAATGTCCATATAGAAATCAAAGAAGTTGTACGCCTTGGCACGATTTTTTTAGTTTAATTTAGCAGGTATACGTGATTTTCTGAATATAGAACTAGACAAATATGGAAAAAGTTATGATAAAACACATCCCCAACCTTTGCAGAAATTACTCCTTCTGAACCTTCTACCAAATTTTTTTAGATACAACTTCAGACCCATGTTTCTACGAACTCTTCTGCTTATTTTCTTGAGTACTATCACACCTAGAAGTTTGTGCCACTATTTTTTACACCCTGTATGATTATATATTTATACAATTTTTCAATAAAATTGCAAGAAAAGTTATGTTTCAACATATCAGGCTTAGTGTCAACTAGCTAATTATTATGTGCAAAAAAAAAACAAAACAAACAAATGTAATAAGCGTCCTCTAACCTAAATAGTCAGTGTAGCGTCTAGTTGCATTTGTTGTTGTTTCTTGGTGGTCTACTAAACAAGTGAAATGGTAAGTCAGTCTTTTATTTTTAAAAAGAAACTATACTACAATTTAAATAATGAGTATGATGGCAGTCACAATAGAAATGGTAAAAAAGAACTTTTGTATTGGGTATACTATGTTAACTATCCTTTATTAACGTTTTTGTATAGTGCAATCATAAACTGTGGATTTTTAACTGCACATCTTAGCAAGTAGCTACTACAAACAATATAATTAACTGTTGGTGCCGTACTAATCAGAAATGTTTGTCTAAATTCTTTAATACAAGCTTGAATGCTGCATTTCCACTCGCCATCTTATTAAACGCCTTTTCGAAAATATGGCCTTATTAACGACAAAACTAAGCAGTTTTAACAGTTATCATTATCATTATACATACAGAGTGAATTTTCCTGTTTTAAAAGATGTTAATGATTTTTTTTTAAATTAATACGGTATGCAAAATCACAAAATTATTTTTTACAAATGCTCCAGAAATTGTTTAAACAAAGCGTACCGGGAATGCGCAGTATAAATTGCAGCATCGAGGTATTTTGAAAACTAATGCACATAAAGGTATACTTCCAGTGTATAAAATGTGGAGAAATGAATGAAGAAATTTTTAGTGACAAAATTATCTCTATTGCTTTATTGTTGTAAAAGATACAATTTATTTTCCACTGCGTGTTTTGAGTTTCACACGTGACGCGTTTTTCCAATCACTGATTTGGACCGCGATACGAATATACTGTGCTTCATGTTCATGTTCTTCATCTATTTGTTATAACTTAAAAGCGAATATATAAAAACAGAAATAATGCAGTGCTTTTCTCATAAAGCAGCTACAAGCTCAAGAAAATTTAAAAAAAAATGAAAATCGAAGCTATAACTTTCTTAAGAAACTACCAGTTCACAAAAAAATTTATTGTAATTATTTTTGTGCTAACCCTACCTACTTGAAAAATAATACACTTTTTATTGCAAGCTAAATTCTATGGTTTTTCATAATAATAATAATAATTAAGTTTTATTTTTAATTCATGTTAGTGACGACAATCTTTACTAAAGTTTGATCTTCTCAAAAAATATTCAGCGCACGCCACTGAACATTTGTTTGAAATTACTTATCATTAAATCTGTTCGAACCTTATTAAGTCCAGGCAAAAATTAGAAAATTTTTAGGGAAACCTCAGAAAAAATAATGTAGACCTGATTTTTGGCAGAAATGTTCCTTGGTGTCCTAAAAGAGACCCTCCAAAAGTCCCTCTGGGGTGCCGGCGTTGAAATTTTTTGCAGCAAAAAGCAGAGGAAGAAACCGCGTGTTTATGAGAATCACGATCAAGTACCTTATCTGTACCTACATATTAAAAAAAAAGTTATGCAATAGAGATAATTCTTTCACTAAAATATTCTTCAGTCTTTTCTTCACATTTTATATGCTGGAAATATGCCTTTATGTGCAATAGTTTTCAAAATACCTGCATGTTGAAGTTTATACCGCGCATTGCCGGTATGCTTTGTTTAAACAATTTCTGTAGCATTTGTTAAAAATAATTTCGTGATTAATTTGACATCAACTGAATCCAGAAAAAATAACCTTTCCAATAGTTTAAAAATCATTCAGAAATATTCATAAATAAGCTTGTAAATGCAATGTACGCATAAACGTCATCAACATTCAGTAATAACAAAAATCGGGTTTTTTAAAAATTTTCGCAATTGCAAAAAGAATGGATGGTATAAATTTTGGTTTAAAAACTATATGTTCGACTACCCCATCATTTTAAAAGCGTCCTTTGAGAGGCCTGATTCCCCACTATGACTTGGGTCTGAGCATTAAAGGGTTACGGCGCTGGTAAAATGTTGCATGTTAACAACAATAAGTGGTTTGTATAACAAAAGCAGGATTAGTTTATGATTGATGGTATGACAGGTGCATATTTACTTCAAAATAATTTTGTGTAGAAAAATGGCATCGCTGATTTCCATAAAAGCCTGTTCTGCAAACTCACTTTGAGACAGATTGTAAGTATTTATCTAGACAAAAACAACTTTGAGCATTGTTATAAACAGGCAACTGTATAGAAAATAATTTAGAAATACAGAAAGTTGCTGGTTTTCTTGAATAACTACCTTTAGCTTGTTACTAAACCAATATTTTTAGGTAATATTGCACGTAAAATAGTTAGCTGCTTTTGTTTTATTCACTAGAGTTAATTTGTTATTGGCAATTGTTTTTCTAAGTTGAGGTAAATATCTTGAAACTTTATTGAACTGTAAAACATTTCTGAATTTAGAACATTTACGTATTTGGGAATAATGGTAAACAGGGAAAATGAACAAGATGTAAACGAGAAGATAATGAAAGTAATAGCGCACTTCATCATAATAAACAAGTTTTAAAAATAGGAAGTTAAATAAAAAGACCAAAGTAAGAATTTAGAAGATCAATAATTACATATGCAACAGAAACAACGACAAAGACTGAAAAGAAGAAGAAAAACTTAGAATACTAGACAGGAAAATCATAAGAACAATAACAGGAGCAAAGAAAATAAATGAAAATGAGTATAAGCAATTAATGAATCATGAAGTTGAAGAGATGTCGGGTAAAGAAAATACAGTAGAGTTATAAAAGCGATGAGAATTAGATGGTATGGACATACAGAAGTGAGAAGACAGCTTTAAGATGCGTTACGGAATGGGTTCCAATGTATAACAGACAAAAAGGAAGACCAAAGTGTAAATAAATAAGCAAGTAGAAGACGACATTGGAAGAATCAAATAGTAAACGGAAAATGGAGAAAAATAGGTTACCAGGCAAAAACACACCAATCACTATGACGCAATATTTGTAAATATTAAGGACTCATCCCCCTAGTAAATAGGATCATTTGAGTTCTAATTAGTAGAACAACTATAATTTCTATATGAAATGTAATAGCTTGGTAAGAATAATAAAACATTTGATTAAGATTCAAAATGTATGTAAGCAAGTGCCTTGATAATCTCCAACCCTTGTCTTATCAACCCTAATATTAAAAACTGTGTATACTAGCTTTTCAGGATGTAGTGCAAACAATACCTACAAACAATTTCTGATTTAAATGCTAATTACTACTTATATAGTAATACTTGTAATCTCCATCTCTTATCGTTTATAAAATTCTCGTACATGAAAAGACACTATAGTACGAGAGCCCACGACCAAAACCATGTCGCATCGTTTTATGACCAAAATCGTATAAAATCGTTAGATTCGATGAATCTGAACCCGACTAGGTGGGCAGTACCGATCAGAAACGTCGCAGTTTTATGGGGGGGGGGGGGGGGGGGGCATTTCTGCTATGTCAAAAAAAATAGGCAGACGGTTTTATCACAATATGTCTGATATTAAAAATGTACATAGGTTTCGTCATTTTATTACGAAAAAGTTAGTTTTCAGACATTTTGCGCGTCACATGTGGCCTGAGCGCATTTTCAAAAATGTCAAAAAATGTAACCGACCTGTCTCATAGCAGCCTGGTTCAATTTTTTTAAAAATCTTTTGTATATACAGGGTGCCCGTTTTTGGAGCTCCACCATGGGGATCTCGGTAACCATAAGAGATACGAGGTCGGTTAAATTGGGGCAAAGTTGCGCAATTTGGAGCTCAATAATATGCCGGTTTAAAATTTCAAAAATTCCGATTACCTCCGGAGATATCCGAAAAAAACCGGAATTTTGGAAATACGTTTTTATTTTTTCCTCGGCTTATTTGGTGACCTAATTCAAAATGAGTGACACTTCGTCGTTGCAACTTTTCCTCCTCTACAACCCGCCGATGTCATATTTGAAATCAGACGTTTCGATTTTCGACAATCATCATCAACTTTGGTTTTTCTTATGGGCACTATCTTGGATTTTCACATTTTTGAATTCAGCTTTGTTTTCTGATTACGGTGATGTATCACATGTTAAGGTTCAGTGTTGCAGTTTGGGTGAAATATCAAAAATTCTGTTTTGCAAAGACTGCCTTGGATATAACATCCATACTTTTGTTTAACAAAGGCATTGTTGACAGTTCGATTTAAGTTGGCTTAACGTCACCTACAGTTACAAAATTAGTATAAATTTATTAACAAAATGCTCTTTTCAACTGAAGAAAAACGAGATATGCTAGAAATTTATTTATTTGACAGTAGGATATAAAAAAGGAGAAAATTATGTTTTAAATTTACAACATAGGATAAAACTAAATTTTGAGAAACAAGTAAATAAAGAAAATTATAAGAGGTGCTCGAAGGGTTCACCCTCCACTTCCAAGCACAGCTCTATGCGTCTTCTTAAATTCTGCATTGATCTTAAGGTTGGGGATTGGAACAAAGAATATGCTCCAATCTTCCCTCTCGCTTTATTGTGTTGCAGCATGCTACCACCTGGAAATTTATAGTCAAACTAGTTATAAACATTTCTACTTTAGGTAAGTATACGACTAACTAAGGTGGTGTTCTCTGCTGAACAGATGTCAGGTGTTTGTGTTTTGTAACGTCGTGCCCAGACAACAGGTGCAAATAGATTATAAAAATGACAAGACATAAAAAGCTATCTGGTAATATTTGTAACTCCAATCTCGTGTATTGTATTTCTTTGACCTGGCAACTTTGTGCATGTGCGATATCAATAAATACGAAGAATTTGACGTTAGTTATACAAATATAACAATGGTTAAACATAATTTCGCACGTCGAAAGAGAAGAAATAATAAGGCAACTGCTTCAAGGAGGGGTACGCAGATACGATATACAGGGTGTTTCAGAATAACTGTTCCTAATTCTCAGAATTGAGAGAGGGCATGTTATTCAACACTTTTTAATGATAAACTAGTGTTCGGAAATACTTCCGTTTCGAGATAATACGACATTAACGAATTGAGTACTTGAAATAATCTCAATGTGAAAAGTAACGATTTTATTGATTTCCAGCGGTTGCAATTTTTATTAATATTTAAAAAATGGTATTACACAAAAATTATAAGAATTGTTCAAAATTATGGCCGCCATTGTCGACACAGAAGGTAATTCTTCGAAATATCTGCGGACGATCACGAATGTCATCAAAAGCCAGAATAATTCGAGCCACTAACTCCTCTGCTGTGTCCACAGGTGTCACATAGACGAGTGATTTAATATGACCCCAAATACAAAAATCAATTGGAGTCATATCTGGCGGACGTGCAGGCCAAAGAATAGGACCTTGTCTCCCAATCCATCAGTTTCGAAATTGTGCATTTAAATAATCTCGAACATTTAAACCGAAATGCGCTGGTGCACCATCATGTTGAAAGACCAAGTCTCTACGAATATTAAGTGGCACATCTTCAAGTAACTCCGGCCATGTTGCCATGGATAAGGTTCACTGTCTGCAGCTATTTTGCATGCATGCGTTACTTTCCACATTGAGATTATTTCAAGTACTCAATTCCTTAATGTCGTATTATCTCGAAACGGAAGTATTTCCGAACACTAGTTTATTATTAAAAAGTGTTGCATAACATGCCCTCTCTCAATTCTGAGAATTAGGAACAGTTATTCTGAAACACCCTGTATAAGAAAAGACGTGGAAATTCTTTTTAACAGCATCATTGAGAAAATACCTTTGCTGACACGTATGTTTTCATTCAATAATGAAATGGTGCAACCTTCTGTTTTTTTTTCACAGAAACAGGCCAATTTTGTAGGGGTATTTTAGAGAAAATTGTCGAAGATTGTAACCGCAGCGAATCTCCAGTTTCAAGTAAACAAGAAACATCCGATATTACTGCAGAAATCATTGAAGAAAATGAGTATAACTACATGGGGGTCTGTGAAAGAATGCAAAGAGTAGTACAGGGTCCGGCAGAGTGACCGACCCTATTTAAATTGTTAATAACTGTTTCAAAGTTTACAATATTTTTAATTTTTTTTCAAAAATGTAAAGTAAAAACTTTCCAATTTTAGTTACAATATAGTTTATTTATTAAAAATATTAGCACTTGCCCCAAATTAATTTGGTTATTATTATTCAGTAGTTGAAGGAATTGTTCACAAAACGTAACCCGAACTTCTAAATCTCGTGGTACCTAGTAACTGGTGCACGACTTGAACTTTGTAAGGATGAATTTAATCAAATTAAAAATTAGGTTAATCTGTATTAGTGTGAAAATGAAGTTTGAGTTTGAGTGATGTTATTTTCAAAACCTAATATTTTTAATAAATAAATTATATTGTAACTAAAATTGGCAAGTTTTTATTTTACATTTTTGAAAAAAATCAAAATATTTTAAAATTTGAAACAATTACTAATAATTTAAATAGGGTCGGTCATTCTGCCGGACCCTCTATAATTCAAGATACTAGATACTATCAAACAAATTATTTTTGAAATTGTTATATGTATTTACACTCATAGACACTGGCCTTTCAAAACGGTTTCTTATTATAAAACAGTTTTGGGTAATCCTGCTGTTTACGGCTCCCATTTCGAACTACCACTCCTAGAGCCTCTAATATAGGAGGGAGACTGCAACGCTGTGGGTCGATTATACCTAGGTACTACCGTTTAGAAGCAGCTCATTTTGAAAAAGAAATTGCGAAAACTAGATAAATGCAAATTAACAAGGCAAATCAATTTTAATTCAGTTACATTATATTACAAATCAATTATTACCAATAAAACTGTTTCCATTGCAATTGAAATTCTACTATTTTTCTGATTTTGAGTAACTTCTTAAATAATTTCTTTATAAAAACTAAGCCTACTACAACTTTTCAATTTCCTCCATTTATTTTTGATGGCAGTAGACTACTGGCGTGCAGTAAAATTATTTAAAAATTGCAATAATAACCCCGAGTATAATTGAAATAAAATTAAATTTGTCAGAAAATGGGTAAGAAAGATGCAGGGGTGTGTAGAGAAGAAATGAAATATACTGTATTTTTAAGTTAATTGAATATAAAAAGAACTACGAAAAAGAAATTAAATTGTTTATAAAGTCAACACGTACTTATAAAAAAATAAACTAAATTTAAAAAAATATATTAAATTGTTTATAAAAAAATAAGTAAATGTATTTACAAAAAATAAACTAAACTGTTAATAAAAAATATGTATGCACTTTTTTATTAACAATTCGGTTTATTTTTTGTAAATTTCTACTTTTTTATTAACAATTCAGTTTATGTTTGGTAAATACATGTGTACATTTTTTTATAAACAAGTCAATCTAGTTTTAATACATGTTTATGCTATTTAGACAATTCTTACAATACATCTATAAAATAGAGGTGCGAGTCTAGCGACAGGACCGTATCAAAGTTAGAAACAAATAGTAATTTTTATTAAATGTAATATAAAATATTTTATTTCTTAAAAAAATAGTATTTTGTAACTAAACAACCAAAAGTAAGGAAGATTAATACGTACAGCAGCTGAACAAGTCAGGTTAAAAATAAAGTTTTGTCATTTTTAATTTCAATTTCTTCAGTAACTGTACCTTGTATAAAAAAAGTTTATTAAGCTTTCTTGTTTATATTTTTGTTGTTTAATTCAAAATTCTAATAACTTCACGAAATCTACATTCATCATGGGCAAAAATGGTTTTTCTGCATAGGGTTGCCAACATTGTGCCAATCCCCGACGAAAAAATTGAGGGGGGCGGGGTGATAAAATAACTGAAGAATATCGATGGTAACATGAATCAATAGTACTTTCTAACAAGGAAGAGAAAGGCATACGTTTTTCCAAAGTGTGAGTTTGAGGCGGAAGTGCGAAACGCGAGGACTACAAATACATAGAAGAAAAAATGGCGTTCTCTCCTGCTTATATACAATTTTTTCCATGACCGGGATCAGAACAACACGAAACGAGTATTACTGCAAATTAGAATTATGCTGCAATATTTAGCAGCCTTTGAATTGTGCTACTCTGCGAATACAAACAATATCATCAGAAAGTACCATAAATACAATGAGCATTTTTTTCTTTAGAAGTAATAACTTATGTTAAAATTTTTAGCAATTTTTTGTACTTATTATTAATTACTATCTTCGTTCAATAGAGAGGACGAGTACGACCGAAAGCAAGACATCAAGACGAAATTCTAAACCACTTCGGCCCAGGGCGGTGACCTCAATCACAGTGTATCTACTATTAATCTTGTATTGAAAATAAAGTAGTGTAATAAAAAATACTTTTTTCTTCGTCAATATTTAAAGTTTTTGATATCTGTTTAGGCAAATACAGCATTATAGGAAGTATAAATTGAGTTGTAAACGTATAACATTTACCAATATATCGCAGTAAAATATGGTAACTATCTGTTTTTTTGTGGTGTTGCAAAGTGGTTCCGGTGTGCTGTTAAATGGCAGAAAGGTTTTGAAGGTAAATATCGATTGATAAATTTGAATATATTATCAAGTTGATTAATTAGGTACCTAGTTATTATCAAAAACTATATAGTTGTAGATAATGTATTGCACTTGACTTGCATATAATGGCTGTATTACACTTGGATGATTTCATCTTCGCGTAATATAGCCTACATTATATGCTTGTTAAATAAAATAGTATTTTCCGCAACCAAAAGTAATTACTTTTATCTACTCCAGTGGGATAAGTAACGCATTACGTCACTCATTTGACACTATTTCAGTTATGTAATGAAGCTCATTACACCACTCAGTTATGTAATGGTTTCATTACGCAACTGAGTTGTGTAATGACTTCATTACGTAACTAAAATAGTGTCAAATAAATGACATAATGACATTTGCCTACTAAAATATTTTTGAAAATGACAGATCTGACATTTCTCTTAATGCACTTTTCTCAATTTTAGGCAGTCGTAGATAAAATTTTGTACAATACATGTATGATAATGCATCATTAATATACTTGTGTGCTTACATAACTCGTGCTACGCACTCGTTTGTAATTTACACACACGTATATTAATGATGCTGTTATTCCACTTGTATAGTAAATAACTATTAATACCAAAATCTGTCATTGAAGTTGACGTTTCTCTTACTGACACAAAAAGTGTATGTTGCTATGTAACACTTTTAGTTCCTAGGAAGTACTTTTACTTCCATGGAACTAAACGCAACTTCCATTTGGTCGTCTGTGAATGTAGTTGTCATAATGATTTTTAAATGAGAAACGTCAAAAGTAATCAATCATCTAAAATTTTTAATATTTTGTACTTTTCTAGGTTGCAGAAACAATAGTATGTATTATTTGGATTAAAAGTGACCCTGTTTGACTTGCAATTTTTGCATTTGCTCGGCTACGGTGCGCTTTGTCTTGCAAATGCAAACATAATTGCTCGTCAAACAAAGTGCCACTTTTAATTCTAATAAAACAATATACTATTAATTCAAGGAACTAAAAGTGTTGCATTGCAAAATACACTTTTTGTGTCAGTAAGAGAAACGTCTACTTCAATGACAGTTTTGGTAGTAATCACTTCAAAAACGGTTGCCGAACAACATTCTTTTTCAACCTAAAAATAATAGATACTTATGCATTAACGGAGATATGAATATGTTTTTCCCTTGAGTTGACATGTGTTACAGACCGAGGGCTTCTAGTCTGAGGTCTGTAAGTCAACCGAAGGTAAAGAACATGAATATCTCCCATGGTGCATACAATATTTTATTTACTAGCAATATTAGTAAAAATTAAATTTTGGGGTTACAGCTGTTTTTGTATATAAACTAGTAATTTGGAGATGAAATCAGCTATGTTGGCATTGTATTAGCTCAGCTACTTGAAATTTCTACATGAAAAATAAGTTTCAATCAGAACTCTGTATTGTCAAAAACACATTAAAATTTTATTTAAAAGGTTATTATAACGTTTCGCTGGTTATACAAGCTTCACCAGAGAAAATAAATTTAAAATACAAGCCTTTTGCAGTAGTTATTCTGAAAGTTTAAACAAGCAAGCAATAAGTGAAAGAATAAAACCTCACATTTAATACATACCAAGAAAAAACATCGTATCTTAATAATTAGGATTCATTACATCTTCTTGTTTAAAATTGAAATATAATTTTTCTTTTTCCTTCAAAACTCCAACTTTTACCAATAAGTATTGAAAAACAGGATAGAGTTGTGATTATTTTCTGGTTTTTTCGTATGTTTTCTTAAAAATTATTTTGCTAAAAGACAGATATTAATAGTTAATAGAAAACAGTTTTTGTTAAAAGAATAGAAATCACCGTTGTAGTTTTTGTCGTTTTCTTTTAAAATGTATTCTTTTTTATTTTTCTTGATTAGTCATTAGTCATTTTACCTTAATCCAAATACTCTTAAAAATTAAAGGTAAAGATTTAATCAATAAACTAACACTTTCTTAATAACATTAACATTAATTAATTTCCAGCCAAATTTCAATAAACAAAATACGAAACAAACATAAACCCAAACTGTTACAGGAAAAACAAAAATGATTGAAAATACAACATTAATTATGGATGTTTAATAAGATTATTTTTATTCTAAAAAAATGCTACTAATGACTAATCAAGAAATATAAAGAAGAATAATAAAGAATACACTTTAAAAAAAAACGACAAAAACTACAAAGGTGATTACTATTCTTTTAACAAAAACTGTTCTCTATTAACTTTTAATATCTGTCTTTTAGAAATATAATTTTTAAGAAAACATACGAAAAAACAGAAAATAATCACAACCCTATCTTGTTTTTCAATACTTATTGACAAAAGTTGGAGTTTTGAAGGAAAAAGAAAAATTATATTTCAATTTTAAACAAGAAGATGTAATGAATCCTAATCATTAAGATACGATATGTTTTTTCTTGGTATGTATTAAATGTGAGGTTTTATTCTTTCACTTATTCTCTAATTGCTTGCTTGTTTAAACTTTCAGATTAACTATTGCAAAAGGCTTGTATTTTAAATTTATTTTATCTGATGAAGCTGGTATAACCAGCAAAACGTTATAATTAACTTTTAAATAAAATTTTAATGTGTTTTTGACAATACAGAGTTCTGATTGAACCTTATTTTTCATGTAGAAATTTCAAGTAGCTAAGCTAATACAATACTAACATAGCTGATTTCATCTCCAAATTACTAATTTATATTAGTAAAAATAGTATAAAATTTCAAAATGTCATAATGACATTTAAAATTAGAATGTGTAAGTAACATCAAGAATTGCCTCATTGTATGGTTGCTAAGACGTTGCCTATAGTTGCATGGTTACCACGAGTTTGAGGGAGAAATAATTTCAAAAATCCCTTGGGGGTTATGAGTACCTTTTCATATTTTGTATCTACAATTGGTATTTCATTCTAAGAATTTCTGTTCAGGTATTAATTATTACGTATAGTAAAATAGCTAGAAATCAACGCTCTAATAATAACCATCCACTATCATTTGAATTCGTTATTTACCGTATTGTAAATTTCGGATTAGCCTGTATACTGCAAGTAGAAATTTCCCGGCATTCGTGCAATGTCACAACCTTGATTATGAAGCGACATCTGTCTTACAATGGCTGAACTATATGTGCGCTATTTTTGTGGAAATTTATCAGGTGTCTGCAAAAACAGCACCGATAACCGGCATTTGGCGTTGTAATATTCGTCCTAAATGACAACAGCTTGAATTTATTTAGGAATCACGTACTATCAATAATTAAACGTCAGAAATAGTTCACTGAGGTCTTAAATGAAAGATCAAAAATCGTATATTCCTGTAAGCTATTTTACAGTTTTTGTTTTCTATTTTTCACAAGTAAATTTTACTGTTGGATGACAGAAATACAAATGAAAAATGCCTACAAAAGCGTCGATATTTTGAATACAATTTTACAGCGCAAGCGAATCTGTTACCATTTATAAAATAGTTTACGCCGATCTGCCAACATTCGTCTTTGAAATGAAGCCTTGTTTAACTTCATACGACGCGTGTGAATCGACAATACGTGATTCCTATGTATCAATCTGTCCCTATTATTTCAACATAAGCCAAACGCCAGCCTTAAAACGTCCCTTCTTCTTATTTTGGTCCTTAAAGTTGTGATGATCTTCCTTCGCAGCTCATTAATATCGGCGGGTACAGATTTATAAATGAGATCTTTCATAGTTCCCCATAAATAGTAGTCTAATGGGGAAAGATCTGGTGAACGTGCCGGCCAACGTATGTCTCCACTGTTTGAAATGACTCTACCCGGAAATATTTCAGACAAATAATCAGCCACTCTCCTAGCATTATGTGGCGGAGCACCATCTTGCTGGAACCAAAGGTTATTCAAGCGGTTGAGGCAAATGTTGTCATCGATGTAATCCGTAAGGTAGGTCCTTAAAAAGTGCAAATACCCATCTGCGGTCAAATTGTCTTCGTAAATGTATGGGCCAATGATCGTACCGCCAAATAAACCAACCCATACATTTAGCCCGAAACGTGCTTGTGGTCGACGTCCTTGGTGTTCGTGTGGATTTTCAGTGGACCAGACATGTTCATTGTGACGATTGAACATGCCTGAGTTGGTAAATTTGCACTCGTCCGTGAATATCACGTTGGAAAGAAAATGGGGATTTTGTTCCAACCGTGCCATGATATTCCTACAAAACGCTGCCCTCCGTTCAGTATCTCCTGGATGCAAGACTTGGGTGATATGAATTTTAAACGGGCGATATTTATGTTTTTTCAAGACTCTCCACACTGCTTGATGTGATACGTTAATTTCGTCTGCTATAGCCCTTGTTGAAGTTGAAGGATTATCTTGAATCTAATGAAGAATTCAATTCATTGCCGTTTATTATTTTTGAGAAAGTTTTAACAATTTACTCACCGCCTGTAAAATTTCCACTTCATTCGCATTTGGTCTATGAACACGTCTTCGAGGCTTAGAAAATGCACCAAACTCGGCTAAATTTCTATGAAGGAATAACAAATAATTTTGAGCTGGTTGTTGTCTTTCTGGATACCGCTGTAAATATCTTTCCGAAGTAACTTGCGCATTTCGATGCGAAGCGTAATAAATTTCTAGCATATCTCGTTTTTCTTCATTTGAAAAGGGCATTTTGTTAATAAATTTATACTAATTTTGTAACTGTAGGTGACGTTAAGCCAACTTAAATCGAACTGTCAACAATGCCTTTGTTAAACAAAAGTATGGATGTTATATCCAAGGCAGTCTTTGCAAAACAGAATTTTTGATATTTCACCCAAACTGCAACACTGAACCTTAACATGTGATACATCACCGTAATCAGAAAACAAAGCTGAATTCAAAAATGTGAAAATCCAAGATAGTGCCCATAAGAAAAACCAAAGTTGATGATGATTGTCGAAAATCGAAACGTCTGATTTCAAATATGACATCGGCAGGTTGTAGAGGAGGAAAAGTTGCAACGACGAAGTGTCACTCATTTTGAATTAGGTCACCAAATAAGCCGAGGAAAAAATAAAAACGTATTTCCAAAATTCCGGTTTTTTTCGGATATCTCCGGAGGTAATCGGAATTTTTGAAATTTTAAACCGGCATATTATTGAGCTCCAAATTGCGCAACTTTGCCCCAATTTAACCGACCTCGTATCTCTTATGGTTACCGAGATCCCCATGGTGGAGCTCCAAAAACGGGCACCCTGTATACGCAGCAATACGATTTTTTAATGATTTCTGACTATCGAAAAGTTGTCTGATTAGTAAGGTGCTACACTAAATTTGTCTGATATCATTTTTTTCTACATCTGGGCAACTCTTTTCATCATATCCAACAGTTTTCAGACAGAATGCTATGTTACCAATCGGTAAAAATTTTCAACACGTTCAAATTGGTTTCAACACATAAGATGCTCACACTTTCTTCTGAAAAATAATTTATTTGCATCAACTGACCAATGTCCACTTGAAAACAAAATTTTCAGACGGTTTGCTATGGGTTTTTTGCCTCATTTTTAATTGTCTCATGGGTACGTGCGACGCTACTGGTGTCTGAAAATTGTGTTTTCGGTATCTAAAATCTATCATTCAACTACATTCTGAAAATCAGACAGATTGCTATGAAACAGTTGGGTAATTTTTTTTACATATTTGAAGTGGCCAGCTCAGACGTGACGCGGAAAACTTCTGAAATTAGTATTTTTGGAATCAGAATAACCAAATCTATCAATTTTAAACGGTTTTGGTTGTAAAACGATGAGACAAAAATTTTGGTCATGGGCTCTCGTACTACTACTAACACGGTATGTAATTTGTGTCCCCATTTGTTCCATTTTTTCCAGAGATATTTATTTATTTTAACTATGTACTAGTTTAACTTAAAGCACAAAAAAAATACAAAAATAGACAAATATTGAGCAGTGCTCTTTGTGAATAGTTAAAAGTTGACTGTCAATGGTTTTATATTTGTAAAAATAAAGTTATGAGTGGGTGTACTTTAAATCAATTTCCCAGTATACAATTTTTGTTGCAAGTCATTTTTACTATATTAAATTTGCCACTTTGATTTAAAAAAATCAATGGCATAGAATCAAGAGATTAAATAATTATATAATATTATACTTGCCATTTTATTACAGTTCTTCTTAAATCTTTCATACCCAAATGCGCAGATAGCTCTTCCAAGGCCTCTGATTTGCGAATCTATCCAAGCTGACCTTATGGCTATCGTCTTCCCTGGATGATCTTCACTTTCTTTGTATATCACTTTTTCAGTTATACTCTACAAGACACTTGTAATTAATTTGTGCGTGATTGTACTTAATGCTTTACACTTACCATAACAGTTAAGTAGCCTAAATTTCTTGTATATGTAATAAGAACTTTATTTTTGGGATCCACAATGGATTCCTCTACGATGTTAACCTTTTTTGTAGTAATGAAATGTTCTGCCCATTTTGGTGAGGGGTTGGTTTTGCTTATCAATCTTTTTGAGAACAATTTACCAGCCCTAATTTCCCGTTTAACTGTATCCTCCGTCAAAACGTGCTTGCTAAGGAAAGATGATTTATTAGCTACACGGCTATGTAACATCCAAGACCTTGTACTTGAAATATATCGCATATTACCTATTTGGGTTTGGGTATTTTTGCCAAAATGCTCGTGCGACTTGGTCCCAAGAAAAATTAAAAACTGTTGTTGCTTCAAAATATCGTGGCATGTTTTTCAAATCGGACAATTTCGTAAAAAATATTTTCTAGGTTAGATCTGTTGTCAACGTTATCAGCATATGTGGATTTACAATATAAATACGCGAAACCGACGACGCTCGATTTGTTCACTTAAATTTAGTCATATTTTGAATTTGTAGGATGTTAATATTATTTACGTTCACGCACGTCTACTTCTGGAATGTGAGTGTAGGTAATGGTATAAGAGCAACGATTGGACTTCGAACCTCCACCTTGTTTGGCGGTCGTAAAGAGAAAGAAATATTTAATATAAACAAGATAAAATCACTTATCAGAGCGATTATATTATGTAGTAGCGGTGAAATAGATTATAGTATAGATAAACACGATGATAATTATTATCAAATTTTAAATTCAATTTCGAATAGTATGCGATTTTCCGCATGTTGTTCTGCACATCAAAGGTGCAACAATACGTGAAGGTCCCATGGTGTAATGGTTAGCACTCTGGACTCTGAATCCAGCGATCCGAGTTCAAATCTCGGTGGGACCTGCAATTATTTTTAATTTGACGAAACTACTATTTTCGATTTTTTTGTAAGCAATTATCCTTAATAGTTGTTACGCAATACACAATATTATAATAATTGAGTGCTTGTGCAGTACTGGGTTTTAAAATGGGTATCATTTTATCGTTATTTTAATTTATTATATGCCGTTTCTTTTCTGAATATTAAGATAGATAAATCTTTGTTTTTATTCCTATTTTTTTTGGATTCTGAAACCAAATATGAGTTTTGGTTTGTTTGGAATAATGTAATAGGTATTTCGCATTAATTTCCACTACTCCATAATACACGCCAGGTTAAAATGGTTTGCAAAAATATTTATATTTATACCACACAATAATATTCCTACATGAAGTGCAGAGCATCTAATTCGAAATGTTATATGTATACAGGGTGCGAATTTTAACTTGTCCATCATTGGAAACTTTTTTATTTTTGAAGTTACAAATTAAGTTAAATAAGTATAGCGCCAGCATTTTTTACGAGTATAGGCAATTAATAAATCATGTAAGTGAAAATGAGTATAGGCAATCATGCAATCAATGAATCATGAAGTTGAAAATATGTTGGGTAAAGAAAATAAGTACAGGCTTTTTTACGAGTATTGCAAATCCCACATGTTTTTGTTTCTGGCTCTTGCGGTTTAATAAGAAATTATTATATTTAAATAGAATACCCTGTCTTTTTTAAGGTTCTTGTGTAGAAAATAATTTTATCTTTTAAAAAGAGTACTAAGTATGTCTCACTTTGGAAGGCACCGCCCCAGTATTTTTTTTACATATTATCTATTAAAAAAAATCTTTTTTCTGATTATACCCCTCACTAAATTCTACTTTTATGGTATGTTACTTTCCATTCACGGTAAAATGTTAGCCTACTACGCATAGGCGGATCCAGAGACTTCCTAGGGGAGGGGGGGTCACCTAATTTTTGTAGATTGAACACTAAGGCTAAACTAATAGTTTAGGTAGGTAATGCTTACTATGGGATGGTACTAGGTAGATATTTATAATAAAAGAGGTATGTATGTGTGTATAATCTGTAACCTCATTTACCTTACGAGAGGTAAAAAATAAAAATTATTTTTTCATATTTGATTTTTAACGATTTCAACAAATAAAATACAAGTTAAATTAACACTATACTTAAAAAGGCTATTTTAGCCATATAGGCTATTCAAAAATAACAAAAAAAGTTAACTTTACACTATGTAAAAAAGGAACTAAAAACCGTTCTAGCTATGCTAAAATAAAGGTAAACTACATACAGGGTTTGGTAAAGATGGGGGGGGGGGGTGTAAGATATTTGTAAAACTATGAGAGTTACATAAATATTGTGTATATAAAAGTTTTAAGTACGAAGGTGGTGCATATTACTAAAATAGTTTTGGCTCAAAAAGGTGTGGCGAATCAAACTTACTTTTGTTTAATGGAATGTTTTATATTTAGGTAGGTAACTTGAAAGTTTTGCATTAATAGTATAACTGTCAATTTTACAAGCGTGCTCATAGATAAATGATAGCGTGCAAAGCCAGAGTTGTCTTCCTCAGTATGTGTCACATTGATGAATTTAATTGCTTGTCAGTTTGACATTTTGAATAAATGGTAAATTTTTAGATATTTACAAGTGAGGAACAAATAACATATTCAACAATACACGCCAAGTAACCATTTTTACTGGCTCAATGATATGACAGGCTCGCCAGTCATCCCAAGCCTATCGCCAGTAAAAACTGTTTTACCTGGCTTGTAATGTTAAATACTATAACATTACTAGCTTGGTAAGAGGGTTTTTACTGGCGGATAAAACACCTCCTTGTGCCAGTAAAACCTGTTACCTTGCGTGTATTGTTGAATATTTTATTTGTTCCTCACTTGTAAATAACTAGAAATTTACCATTTATTCAAAATGTCAAACTGACAAGCAACTAAACTTACCAATATGACACAAACTAAGGAAGACAACTCTGGCTTGCACGCTATCATTTATCTATGAGCACGCTTGTAAAACTGACAGTTAACTTGTAAAGATTTTACAAGTTAGTAACTTGTAAAAATAAACTTTCTTAATTAATACAGTGACCTAATAAATTGATGTTTACAAGTGAGGAACAAATAAAATACTAATCATTTTATATCAAGTTGTATGGGTCTA